>CAJVPT010000495.1:0-29246 GCA_910592055.1 Acaulospora colombiana
GGGTTTTTACCCAAACTATAAATGGAGCGACAAATCACTCCCAAAGTTGCACTTAGAGTTTGATAATAAACTAAGATAAGTGAGTTAGTTAGCATTCTAGCTTTAGTGACACTGTAAATAGTATAGCTTACATTATGTTTAATAAAGCACACATAACTAACCTGACAATGGGTTAATATTAAAAAAAAAAAAAAACAAAGTAATTAGAATAGGCTCACACAATATAAGAGGTATAACTGATATGACAAAACAATAAAGCCTATTAGAAGAAATAGAAGAACAAGAAATAGGAATAGTAGGATTAAGTGAAACAAAACTCACCTCCATCAATGGCAAATAGGCCTTCAAGAATCAATCCTTCTACAAATACTATTTCAGCATAAATGAGGAGATCCCATATAGAGCAGGAGTTAGCTTGCCAATAAGAAAAGATCTAGAAAAGAAAATTGCATCAATCAAAAAATAGAAAGGATATATAATAGCAGCCAACTTTTGAACAAAATGAAATAAAATCTGTACAGTACAGGTATACCTACCAAATAACAAAAAGAAAAGTCAAAAGTGTCAAAATAAATTCAAGAAACTAATTCAAGAAAAACTAAAAAAAATATTTCATTTAATTATAATTGGAGACTTCAATATAACATATAATCTCATAGAAGACAGAATATCAATATCCAAGGCAACATTTAGATCATCATGAAAACCAGAAATTTCACTTTTTACTTTTCTTGAAGATAGAGACTTTATTGATATACAGTACAAGCAATTTGGAAAGGAAAATACAAATTACCTATCAGGCAAACCATCACATATAAAAGTAAAATTGATTATTTATGTATGTCCCATAATATGACACAATTTCCAATAATTCTTTTTGAAAATAAAAATATATCAAACACAATAGGCAGTGATCATACAATATTAACAGTTATACTATAAGATAAGAATCTCTTCTCAAGAAGCAAGATCTATTATCAATCCAACAAGACCATTAAAGTAATAGATATCAAAGGATCTATAAAAGAACAATGAAAGAAGTATTGGGAAAGTGTAGATCACAAATTCAAGACAAAATTAATATCACTACTAGAAAATGAATCAAATGAGACATCAATAAAACTATGGGTGAATCAAATATAGGAATGCTTTGAAAACCAGAAAACTTTAGCAGCCTTTTTCAAATTGGCAATCAAAAAAACAAGACCTAATCAGGAAAAGAAGTATCGACCAAACCTGAATTCATTAAATATAGAAGGGCCATTAAACTCAATACACTGTTTAAAAAAATGAAGCTGATCAAATCATATGAAGATATTTAGACTCTCCATATCACGATACAAGAACATAACAAATAACATTATCCTGATCTTCAAATTGATAACTTATGTCTACAATATAATATAGAAAACATACCTTGGTCAGAAATTCAAAAAGAAATTCAGGATACAATTGAAATACTTCAAAACAGTTTGCAAAATAAAGAAAGCAAGAAAATAAAAGAAGAGATCAAAAAAGCATTAGAACAGAGATGCGACAATCTCAGAGACAATCAACAAAAAATGATCAACTTAATCTTAGATAGAGAAAGAGTTAAAATAGTCTTAGATAAAGTAAAGACTGCAAACAATGGACAAGAATACATTGCAACAAACAAAGTAGAGATAGAAAGAGAACTCTAAAAACATTATAAAAAAGTCTTTAGAAAACAAAGTGTTAATTTTGACCATCTAATAGAGGACTAGAAAAAGAAGTATAAACTTAGAATAGATATTAATCACATATAATATGAAGGACTTCTAACTTCCATATCCCAAGAAGAACTCCAATAAACTTTACAAACATTACCGAATAATAAAGCTCCTTATAGATCATAAATATATTATGAAATGTTTAAGAAACTAAGTATCCAAGGTAAAGAATATTTTCAAAAGATATTGAACAAGTTCCTGAAACTTGAAATTATTTCTGACAAATGGAAACAAAGCCATATTTATCCAATCGTCAAGCCAAAAACATGGGATTGCGAATTACAGAACACAAGACCAATTGTTTTTCTAGAAGTTACCCAAAAATGTTTTACAAAAATCCTTACCAAAATATTTGCAAAACATATAATATCCTGAAGGGTCCAAACTTCACAGATCTATCTGGAGAAAGTACAGCAGAACCTATTCAAGTATTGAATAACATTTGTGAGAAAGCAGAAACAATAAAAAAGAACTATGGATACTCTTCCAAAACATAGTCAAAGCATATGATACTATAAGTTTGGATATACTACAAAAGGCAATGAAAAAAATCAAAATTCCAGCAGGATTCGTCAAAATTATAATGAGCCTTTTTGCAAATAGAGAATTCAAGATACTATATAAAAATGATCTAATAGAATCAATAGTAATAGGAGACAGTATTGATCAAGGAGAAACTATTTCACCACTACTATAGAGAATATTTTATAATCCTCTATTATGCAAAATTCAAAATGACAAAGACAAAAGATATATAATGTCAGTCAAGTAAAACCCAGATTTTGATAACAAGAAATAACATAAGCTGAAATTCAAACATGCTGCAAAGCTTTCATGGATGATACAACATGAATAGCTAGATCAAAAAAGGATATGGAACAAATCTTACAAACAGCAAGAACCTTTTACAAAGCCAATGACTCTCAGATCAATAGTAATAAATCAGTTCTCATTACTATCAACAACCCTAGTCAATATTCTGAAAGTGTCAAAACAAAAATAAACAAGGAAGAGGTAAAAAAGCTAAATAGAAATGATTATATCAGATTTCTAGATATATGGACAGGAAATCAAAAAACTTTAATAAAAATGATAGAAAAAATTCACAAGGAAATCGATTTGATAACTAGAATACTGAAAAGGAAAAAAATAATAGATAAACAAGCCCTTTACATTTTAAATAGAATCCTAATTTCAAGAATAGAATTTCGAATATAGTATAGTATATTATCATGGAAAACATGCAATGACCTAACAATCAGATTTCGAAAACTATTCAAGATTAAAAGTACATTATGCAAATTGATTTTAATAGTATAGTACACCACCCTAAATTTTATAGTCTCAAAAGTATATGGATATTACAAAGAGAAAGCCAAATTATAGGTCTTTGTAATAGGCTAAATGATAAAGGTCCAGCAGGACTCACAACAATTATCAGGCTTAAACAGGCATAGCTAAAACACTGGGAACTCCAGAACTTGCTCAACTGTAAGAAACTAGATTAAATAGTGGACAAGAGTAACTTCGCTATACAAATACTTAAGATTGCAAAGGATCTAGAAATAACTTTTCATAGCTGGAAATGGGATAAAACTTTTGAATAGAAAAAAGAAAACAACTTGCTTCAGAAATACTTATCGAAAGAAGAATATAGAAAAGCTATTCCATCTCTGCACAACAACAGACTAATGTATCTCAATAAGATCATAGAGAAGAAAACCATGAGGCTAAAAGAGTGGAGGTTGATTAAACTTCTTTAGGAAACAAGTAAATGATCAATTCTAGATTGGCAAGTCAGACTGTCACACCTATTAACACCAAAAACAATAGAAGAAATTATGGAAAAATGGTATGATAACAATATCTCATGGGAACTTGACTATCCAAAACTCAATCTAAATAGGGACAAGAGACAAAAAACCTAATATATTCTAAACAAAAGTCCAGCAAGATTAATTTAGAAAAAAGTTTCAAGATTAGTAAAGGAAATGGTACACTTTAATTGTGAAGAACAAGCAGAAAACCAGGAAACAACTTTGTTCCAGTGCAAAGGATATACAAATAGTATACTTAGTAATGGTGTTTGTATCATAAATCAAAACAAGAATAAGCTCCATGAGATCACTTTCTTGAACAAATGCAAATCAACAAGAACTGTCAAAGAACTAAGGATTCTGATAAAAAAAGAAATACTGAAGAGTAAAATAGTAGACAAGATCCAGAGTACTACAACATCTCAAGAAAATAAAAACCAAGTATCACAGATAATAATTGAAAGATGAAAAACAAGGATTATTGAAGAACACATTCAAGAAGGAATCTACCAAGACTATTTAAAAGAAATTTTGTGATTAAACCTTGAAGAACAAGAGAAATTTCAGTTTTACTCAGATGGATTCCTAATAAACCATGGAAAGAAAACAGCCAGAATGGGAATGCATGGATTTAAACAAAGGGAAAAGGTCAAGGAAGTAGTTTTCAGGCAGGTATACAAAATTGGCCATTATCTATAAGAGTAAAGCTAGTAGCAATAGTTATAATCCTATTGGTTATACCAATAGAAAGCTCAATTAAAGTCTATACAGATAGTCAAACATGTATATCTAAATGGAACAAGTTGAAAAAAGATGATTCAAAAATGACTTATAGAAGATAGTCGAAAGAGAAAAACTGGTTCCTTTGGACAAGAATGCTAAATATCATAAAAACAAAAAACATAAAAATAAAGTTGATTAAAGTTAAGGTGCACACCAACATCAAGGAAAATAATTTAATAGACAAGTTGGTTAAAGAAGCACTAAATCTTCCAACAATTCAGTGGAAGGACCTTAAATTTAACAAGATTATTACAGAAGTAAAATGGTAGAATGTAACACTGGATAGTCCCATAAGACAATTCATAAAAAGAATAAATAATAAAATAACAACATACTGCTGGTTACAACAAAATCGAACTAGGGACAAATAGAATATTCAAATAGAAGATCAGCAGAACTATTTATGTAACATGGTATGGGAAAGGCTAAAAAAGGAACCCACATGGAACACCTTCTTTAAAATTTATAGCAGAAAAGTTTTTCGGTGAAGTTAATCAATAATGAACTATCAACAATGGCAAAACTAGTAATTAGGAGACCAGACCTATATCATAAAAATGACTGTTTGGTATGCAACAAACAGGAAGAAACAATAGAACATTTTTTGGAATGTCCAAGATACAAAAATACAATGAAGAAAGCTTGGTCAAGAGAAGTAGAGATAATTTATCATGAATTTAAGAAAAAGAGGCAGAAGTGAAAAGATCAAACTCAAAAAGAATACAATAATATCTCAACAGTAGATAAAAAAGAAATGAGATAAATAGAAGCCTAGATAATAAAGCTTATAGAAAGAGTATCTTAAACAGTCAAGACTCAATAAGTTTTCTCTCAAGATTAATCAAAAGGGATCTACTAAGAGAAGTAGGAGACCTCGAATATAAAGAAAAAAAGATAAAAACAGTGGCCAGAAAATGAATACTCTGTTGCCAAAAGAAGACGTTGAATTATTTCAGATGTGAACTAGTAATAGAATGGGAAAAAGCTCAAGGAATTTTCTAAAAAAATAAAATAAGATGGCCCATAAAGTCTTATTCAATAAGAAAACAAAAAAGTCAAGAGAAGAAAGAAAGAAAACAGAAGAAGAATGTCCAGAAAAAAGTTTAATAAGAATAATAATAATGGGGGTTAAAGTGGGATGAAATGGTTGGATTTTAGGCTTGATCAGAACTTTAGTCAGTGACCTGCAGTAGTGACTGCAGGCAATAATATTTATAGTAGAAGAGTATTTACTCAAACTATAAATGGAGTGACAAATCATTTCCAAAATTGCACTTAAAGTTTGATAATAAACTAGGATGAGTGAGTTAGTTATTGTTTTAGCTTTAGCAACACTATAAATAGTATAGCCTACATTATGTTTAATAAAGCATACATAACTAACTTGATAGTGGATTAATATTAAAAATATATATATATATCTTTAATATTATATGTACTAATAAATATAATATCATTTAAGATATTTTTTAACAACTCCAAAGGTATTTACATTTTCAAATAAACTTTAAGAATTTAATTCAAAAAATTTAAACAATACAATAAGTGAAATGCTTCAAAACTCTCAAAAAATGATGAAACTTTTATACTAGGATTCGAAAATCTTGAAAAATCTTTAAAACTATATTTTAATTCTTCAAATATTTTTATAAATAATTTTATATTACTGATTTTTGGAACAGTTATAATAGAAAATGGTAGCATTATTCAGACATCTAATAATTATCATAATATCTTGTGGTTTAGTAATGTATTGATTAAAATGAATTCTGAAGAACTTTGTAACTATATAACAGATGATGGAATCTGTTATGTAAAGATAAATATAATTGTTAAAAATATATTTATTATTTTGTTTCAAAACTAATATACTTTTAAGTTTTATTAATATTAAAGCTTAACAAAATAATTCAAAGACCTCCACTTCGATTGGCATTACTACAATGGTTTTATTTTAAATCGAAAAAAACTCTATATATATATAAATGTGCATATCTTAAATTAATAAATATATATAATTTAGTAAATATAGGAGCAATAGATAATATAGTTTATATAATTCCAAGATTTGATAAATATAATGAATATTTATTAAATAATTATTTATTTTAATATACATATTATTACTTTGAATATTTCTGAAATTTTTTAAAATAAAAAATATTCAAAGTTTTTTATTATTAAAATTAATGAAATTATTTTTGTTTTAAAAATTTTTGAAAAATTTTAAAGTTTTTTAGAGTTTTTTTTTTGAAAATTTCTGAAAAATTTTAACAGGTAGAGATCTTCAGAGATCTTCATTAAAAGTATTTCCTGATAGAAGTAGATAAAAAAATAGTACAACTAGCAGTCGACAATAGAAGAGAAAATAGTGAATTAGATAAATGAGTCTTCAGACTAATAGAACCAGTCTCGCAAACCAGTTTAAGCACTCTTAACTTTTTTTTAGGATTAATAGAAGGTGATGCAATCAAAGAAGCTATCAACCTAAACTGTTATAAAAAGAAGCTAAGAACAATGGTAAAAAAATGAATTCTAAAAGTACAAAAGAAGGTTTGTAACCAGATTCAGAAACAAGTCTGGAATATGGGATATGTAAAAATAATTGAATGGGAACAAGAACAAAGAATTGATAGAAGAGCAAAATATAAGAAGGTCCAGGAAGTAAGAAGGCAAGACTTGCAAGATAATTCCAATTACAAAAACACAAGGCAAAAAGAAGACACAAAAGAGAGTAAAAACAAAAATCTTGTAGAAATTATAAGAAATAGGATTAAATATAGAATGAAGTAATTGGGTTTTGATCCTTATTAGAATCTCACATAGTAATCTGCAGCAGTGACTTGTGAACAATGATGTTATATATTGGAAGGGTTTCTATCTGAACTACTAATACAATAATAAATCACTTTCGAAGTTGCACTTAGAGTCCTAAATAAATATAAGACTTTGATGAGTTAATTAGTTAGAGATTTAGCTTTAGTGACACATATATAATATATAGCTTACAATTATTTAATAAAATACAAATACTAGCCTGCTAGAGGATTATTTTAAAAATAATAAAATAAAAAATAATATAGAAGTTGATAATATACTTAGACAAGACTTAACAGATAGAATCATCTAAATACAAAGGCTAAAAAGAAAAATACTTTGCATTGAATTTTTTTTTTTAACTCTCTGTCAAACTAGTTATGTATGCTTTATTAAACAATTATAAACTGTACATTATATATGTAATGCTAAAGTTAAATCTCTAACTAACTCACTTATCAAAGTCTTATATTTATCTAGGACTCTAAGTGCAACTTTGAAAGTAATTTATCACTCTATTAGTAGTTCAGGTGGAAACCCTTTTAACTTCTAACATTATCACCCACAGGTCACTACTGCAGATCACTGCACAATGTTTTGACAAGAATCAAAACCCAACCACTTCATTCCATATCTAATTTCATTTCTTACAATTTCTACAAGATTTTTGTTTTCACTCTCTTTTACTTCTTCTCTTTGTCTTGTACTTTTATGACCAGGATTATCTTGTGAATCTTGACTTCTTGCTTCCTGGGAATTTTTATATTTTACTCTTCTATTAATTCTTTGTTCTTGTATCTATTCAATAATCTTTTCATATCTCACATTCCAGACTTATTTACAGATCTGATTGTAAACCTTCTTTTGTACTTTTAGAATTCATTTTTTTGTCATTGTTTCTAGCTTCTTTCCATAACAGTTTAGATTAGCAGCTTCTTTGATTGCATTGCTCTTTACTAATCCTATGCAAAAGTTAAGAGTGCTTGAACCAGTTTGCGAGGCTGATTCTATTAGTCTGAAGACCTATTTATCTAATTCATATTTTTCTCTTCTATTGTCAACTACTAGTTGTATTATTTTTTCATCTGCTTCTCTTTTACGTTTTTGATACAACTTATCGAATTCTTTAAGAAAAGTCTTAGATCCTTTTTGCCATGTTACTAGGATCTCAATTTTATGACCAGGGCATTCTAATAAGTATTATATTGTTTCTTGATGCTGATTATATACTATACATCTTGTTTGCATGTATAGGTCTAATATTCTTATTACTAGCTTGCTTAAGGTAAATAGTTCATCATTGATCAATTTAATCAGAAAATTTTTTCTATGCAAGCTTTTGAAGAAGGTATCCCATATATTTCCATCTTTTAACCTATCCCATCTATATCATTTATTAACTTTTTATAGTTAATATATCCTTGTATACATTTGATTTATAGATAATGTAAACTATGTACTATCTATTACAATAAGTAATTAAACTATTCTACATATAGTATACTAGATCAACCCATTCAGTCACCTGGTTTTTCTTCTAGGAAGGATATATGATGCTCTCTTAATTTTTTCTAGAACAATTTTATAGAGAAATCTAGTTATCAAACCATTGCATGTACTTTAATCTGTCTTCAGTTTTGAGACTTTGGTGTGATCTGTGGATTTTTCCTCCTATTAAGGTCTCCTGAGGATATGCCATAAGCAAATTTGGCCATACTTTTATGCATCCCACTGGTACAATGTTTACTTTCTTCAGGACTTCAGCCTTCTTGACTTGATAACTTCTTTATCAGTCAGTAAGATTGTCAGAGTGCCTTCGCCAATCCAGTTTTTGTTCTGGTTGATTACAAGATCAGTCCTATCCTTCTCCACCTTATCATGGTAATGATAAGATATTGATCATCCACAACACCTATAGATCAGCTACAGGTAACGTTGTGTTATAGTGGATCCTTTTATTTTAGGTATTGATAAGATAGCCAGGACTGTGCCCAATTACAAGTGGTAAACTTGTTATTCAATGGAATCGTTTCATTATGTATAGTATTTTTCAATTGGCCCTCAGGTGATATTGAACTCTGGATCTTGTGATTGTGATCTGGGAGCACTACTACTGTGCTATAGACCCACAGGTCAAAAATACTTTATATTGATCTTGACTTTTTTGAAAAATAATATATATATATTATTGATAATCATCTATAAATAATATTAGATTTCTAACAAACAAATTTATCACAAAAAATTATTGACTTTATTTATTAAAAAAACAAAGAGTATTGATATACAATCTTAGTAGGTGATCTTAATATCTACTCAAATATTAATAAGAATAAAATTTTTTTTTTTTTTTTAATACTACTAACATACCTATTTTATTGATTATATGCAAATATATACTTTGTTTTACAGAAAGATTTTGTAAACTATTTTCTATATTTATGACAAAACAATAAAATCAATTGGTAACAGGTACCCACCGCCATTGACGATGGGGCCCGATTTTCTTACCCCTTGTGGCTTGTTGTACCTATATAGGAACTAACATGCCTAGGTGCCGCTAGTATGTTCAGTGAAGATATTAAAGATGTTTAGAGTGCCTGTGATGATTTTTTCCATGGTTTGGGATGAGATTTCTATTGGGGAGGTGAATGCTTGTGGTTTGGTGCCTTGGTACTTGTACTTTTCTTTCTTTTTTACCTTGGTGATGCCCATTGCTTTTTCCCAGATCTGTATGCATAGGCATCTGTCAGTCTATATATTGTAGGTGAAGAATCTGATTTTTCATTTAATGTTTTCTATAGCTTCAGGAACCTTGTTGGCTGATATGTATTGACTGACTGTTCTGAAAATTTGTCTGCTGATTCCTCCTCTGGGGAAGATGTTTCAGAGGTTGTTTGTCTCCAGATGGTCCTCTATTTCTTTTTTTGCCTGGTGGGGACTTCCTTTTTCAGTACGTGCTGTAATCTCTGTATATATTGCAGATATTATTATGTTGTTTATGTCGAGGCCATGGTATAGGCATTTGAAAATATGAATGTTGTCTTCAATTTCTGTGTATGCGAAACATGTGGGTGATTTGTAGAGGTCTGGCTTGTGGGTGTGGAGTTTGTTCATGGTGGGGAGTTCTAGGTTCCAAAGTTTGATTACAAACTATCTGCTACTATGGTCGAAGATGTCTGTTCGAGGACCTATAATCTTTGAGGGGTGGAGGCATTGTGTTAAGGCTTCCTAGTCAATGTCAAGTTTTTGGTTTGAAGTGATCATGTTATTTCTTTGGAGGTCAATCCATCTGTGTGATAGTGTTGCTTGTTTTATTTTTTTTAAAGTTTTATGAATTGTGTTTGTGGTTTCACAGTTCTTGTTATAGAAATATGCAATGACCTGATTATTGAGGTGATTTTGTAGGAGAGTGCTGGTGTTAGTTGTAAGTTTGAGACTGTTCTTGGCCAGTTTGTCTACTTTTTCTAGGTTTTCGTTGTCATTATCTTTCTTGTTTAATTTGATCCAGGTGGCTTTGATTTGTGCTGACTGAATGCACTCATGTAGGTTGTAGATGAGTCTGGTTTCCATGATATTTTTTATCTATCTTTTGGCTGCTTTGTCAAGTTCTATGATAAGCATTGCAGAGTCTGTGTAAAAGTGTGCTGTTTGTCCATGGGGTAGTGTACAGATAGCTATAGTTGCAACTATGATTTCTGCTCTGTAGGCAGAGCTTTGACCTGTTATCTTGAGGTTGAAAGTATGTTTAGTTTCATTTGAGGAGAATATGATTCCAGTACCCATTGTTGTGTTGTTATTGTGATCGAATGCGCCGTCTATTGTTATTGTGGTTGTGTCCTGTGTTTTAATGTTCTTATATATATTGGTGAGTTGTAAGAGTGTAGTATCTGTGATATTTATTAGGTCTTGGAGGTTTTTAAGGGGTCGTGGTGTTGTGTCTATTTCGACCGCGTCTATATTCTGGTTGGATTCGTTAATCCAGCATTGTATACTATTTGATGAGACTTGAATTCTGAGTTGTGGTTTATTTGAGTTCTCTGTATTTGTTTTTGTGGTTCTAAGGATGGGGATCTTAGTTGCTAAGTTTATTTGAGCCTTGAAACAGCATATATTGCTTCTGTTATCAATATGCTCATTGAGTTCGCAGCCTGGGTACTTGTCAACTGGCGAGGTATCTATTATTGTATAGTGGCGAAGTTTTATGTGGTCCCTGTTTTTGCTGAGCTGCTTACCTAGAATAAGGTCTTGCCTGCGTTGGGTTATGTACCAGGATTGTACTGGCTTGTTGGCTTGTGTATCCTTGTTCTCTTCACTCATGTTACTGTTCATTAGCTGTGCCTTCGGATTGAGTTTATTTTGGATAAGATGTCTGTTTATAAGCGTTTGAACTTCTGTTTTAAGGGTTGTGAAGAAGGTCGGTTGTTTTCTTTTATTCATTTTGTTATACAATGCCCCTACTTGGTGCCAGTTCAAGGCTTTTGTGCAGTAGGTGTTAAGAATTTGTTCGACCCACATGATTCTGTGTGTACGAAGTTCTTTCCTGTTGTTGTCATACCATTCTACTGGCATGATGTCTTCGATATATGTAAAGTCAGTTCTGTTATCTCTAGTTGTGTGTCGCTGGAGTGAAATGTTTTGGTGTTATATATTATGAAGGATGTCCTGGAAGAAGTTAGTTTTTGTTGCAAGTATCTTGGGGCATTTGATGAGAATGTCTTCTTTTTGCCATGCCATCTATTGTAGTTGTTGAAGGCAAAGTCGTATGGTCTGGCCTGCAAGGTTGTGACTAAAATAAAGGTCTTGAAGGTCACTGCTGTGTTTTTGAAGTTGTCGTATTTCTAGTTCCATAATATTGTACTGATTGTTGAGGTGGGTGATAGGTGTTGGAGCAGTAGTTGCGAGTTGGGTATGTCGCCGAAAGCTGTTTCTGATTTTTCAATCTATCCACTTAGTTTTATTTTTTGTGAGTACTAAGTCTATTAGCAGGTATTCGATTGTTGGGAAAAGAACATGGTTGGTGATGTAGTTGTACATTTTATCAGTCATCTGCTTTCTGTTCATGGTGTTGCATATGTTGGTTACTTTTCTTTTTATCAGGTTGCGCTGGTATTTCTTTCCCGACTTTTCT
Organism: Acaulospora colombiana; assembly: GCA_910592055.1. Classification (NCBI taxonomy): domain Eukaryota; kingdom Fungi; phylum Glomeromycota; class Glomeromycetes; order Diversisporales; family Acaulosporaceae; genus Acaulospora; species Acaulospora colombiana. The sequence goes on from CAJVPT010000495.1 coordinate 12,300, forward strand.
TTATGCCAGATTCCAAGGACACATATTTCTTGTGTATTCGGAAGTGGGTTGATCTTATGTTTCTGAAAGAGGATACTTTCCTGAGGACCATTTACAATTAGAAGTTCAGATTTAGATGGGTTAACTGTGATTTGGTTAAGATGATAGAAGGATGCACTGACTTCCATGATGTCTTCGAGTTGATCTTTGCTTTGTGCTATGAATGTTGTGTCATCCATATATGCCACTACTGAGATGTTGAGTTTGGTGGGACTACCGTTGTCTAGGTTGGATTGATGACTGTTTAGTTGATATCCTTTCAGGGAGCTGATTGCTGTTATGAGGGGGTCATAGTATATGCACCAGAGTATTGGTAAGATTGTGTCTCCTTGATCAATTCCTTCCTCGACTGGGTATGGGTCTGTTAGACCGAAGTATGTTATCACTTTGTTGGAGCAGTTGGTGAAGCAGTTGTTGATGATGTTGATAAGTTTGGATGGGACTTTGATTCTTTGAAGGGATGTAGTAAGTCTTTGTAGGTTTACTGTGTCAAATGCTTTACTCATGTCCTGGAAGAGCATGTGGCACTGTTTTTTCTTTTCCCTTGAATCTTCAAGAATTTGGTTAATAATGGTGATTAGTTCTCAGGTACTGTTTTTGGGAAGTGCGGCCCAGTTGTTCTCAGACAGGAGGGAATAGTTGGTCATGATTGTGGCCAGTCTGTTGTTGATTGATTTGATAAAGATTTTTTTTATTGATTCGAGTAGTGTGATTGGGCGGGTTATGTTGATTTCGTGCTGCCAGTCTTTAGATTTAGGTATGGGGTATATCATACCTTCTTTTCATTCTTTAGGTATTTCTTCGTATTTAAGGATGTTGTTGAAAAGTTTGGTGATAGTGTCGAGGGCCTCTTTACTTAAGTGTTTGAAGGCTAGGTATGAGATGTTTAAGAGGCCAGGGGTAGACTTGTTGCTGGTTCCTTTAATTACTGCTTGTATTTCTGCTGGAGTGAATAGGGTGAGTACTGGTTCATACCATTTTTCTTAAATTTGTGGGATTGATTGATATATTTGCTGCCATGTGGTTCTTTTGTGATTATAGACCTGTTTACTTCTGATTCAGTTTTGGAAATGAGCCCGAACTGTCATTTTTATTTCGTTTAGATCATGTACTAGGATTTTTTCATTTCCCTCAGTTTTGATGAGTTTTGTTGTGAGTATGCTTTTCTTTGGATTGTCTAGAATTGACCTTACCATTCTTTTTTTGTCAGTATCGAACCATGAGAATCATCTTTGGATGGCCTGGTCGATGTTTCTTTTAGTTTGCTCTTTTATGTCTAGCTTTGTTTTCTTTGTTTTGATGTAAATTAAATCATTTATCTCATTGAGTATAGGTGTCACTTCAAGGTCTGAGGACCAGGGTGTTATTGGGATGGTTTCTTTGATGGCTTCGTGTAGATTGGTTAGTCTTGTTCTATCTAGTTCTATGATTTTGCCTCTTTTTTGGGCGTGAAGGATGATTAAGGCTCTATATTGTTTTAGCTAGATAAGTAGTAGAGGTTTTATAGTTTGGATATGTTTCAGTCACTGTTTATGTCTCTCTTTGAATTTTGGGATGCGTTTGTTGGCAGCATTTAGTATTATTTGTTTGAGTAGATTCCATGCTTTGTTGGTGTCTGAAAGGTATTGCACTAACATATTATTGAGTTTATTGGTGTGCATGTCGATTTCTTTTGAGAAGGCCACCCATTGTTTGTCTGATGTTTTGTCCCAAAGGAGTCGAGTATTCTTATGGGGTCTCCTTTCATGTTTGATATTCGCTTCGAGTTGTCAGGTTTCAAGGTATGTCACTTGTGCCTTGTAGTTAGTAGTTATATTGGTGTTTGTTGTAATATATGAATCTATGGAGCACCATGTGGATCGTGTGTTAGTCCAGATCATATCGATTTGGCTAGCAGCTGATTTAGAGTGCCAAGTGAATTCAATTCTGTGTGGGTTGTGGTACCTGAATGTGTCTATTATTCTCAGGTCCTAGAGTTGTTCGCAGAAGGGATTGGTTTTATTTCTGTGAATTTTCTTGTTGCTGTTGACTTTATCCATTTTCCTGAATGGACATATGTTGAAGTCCCCACCGATGATTATGTGCCAGTTTGTGTGGTTGTGATGTTTGAACCATTTTATTATTTGGTTCTAAATGTTGTTTCTGTCTTTTCCGGGGCTAGTAAGGGAGTAGACTCCGATTATTCTGCAGTAGAGTTTGTTAGGTAGCGCAATATCTATATATATAGATCTTCCTTGATAGTGTTGTATTTCAATAACCCAGTCAAAGAGGGGTTTTTTGATTGCAATTCCAATTCCATGGCCGGTGGTTTTGTCGTCTTCTCCCTCCCACCAGGTTGAATAGTTTGGGGTCTTCCAATATTGTGCATTGAGTTTGGTCCCATTTGTTTCGGTGGATATTACTATGTCCCAATCATTAAGCTGCTATGTTGTGAACCAAATTTCTTTTTTGAGTGGGTCGTTGAGTCCTCTACAGTTTAGGATTGTTATCGACCAGAAGGGTTTGGGAGGGTGATTGTTCGAATTGGTGGTGCTAGTAGTGTGTAATTCCTTGGTTGGGTTAGTTTGGATCTTGTTTTATGTATTTAAGGGGTTTTGTATTGTTTGAGGTTGTTAAATGTTATTTACTGAATGTGTGTTGTTTGGTGTGTAGCTGTGAAGATCTAGGGTATCTGAAGTGTTATCATTGTTCTCTGTGATGTGTGAGCTATTTTTTTCAATGGTTTTTGAAGTTGCAGGTTCGGATATGTTTTGGTTATTGGTGTTACTATTGTTGTTACCCATGATTATTGAGGAGTAGAGTGTGGTTATCTTGCGTTGCCCGGAAGGATATTTGAAATTGTGAATACGAGTGTGTTCATGGTTCAGTCCATGTTGCTTATTGACCGGTGGAGTTGTTGTTGTTGTTGTTGGATGTCATTGATGTTTTCAGGGTCTGTGCTTTGGAATTCATGTTGTGTGTGTTCTGAGGTGTTAAGCTTGGTTGTGTCTTCAGCATTGGCATAGCAGTATCTTTTGAGGTTTTCAATTTTTTCATCGAGAACAGTGAGTGATTCCTTGATTGTCAGGATTTCATCCCGGATTGTGTGGAGTGTGGAGAGAATGTTGTCTGTTGAGTCTGGGTTGTAGTTTTCTTCTTGATGGGTTTTGTTTGCGTTTTTTGCAGCTGAGGCATATGAGCCTGGCCTGGTAGTTTTGTTTGTGGTGAATGTATGTATCAACTTGTGAATGTATACTGATTTGGTGGGTTTATAGCAGTTGTATAGTTTCCCAAATTTGTCGGCTTGTTCTTGATTGTATTCATGCCACTGTTCTTTTCGTTCTTTGATGGTGCAGTTTGCTACAAGATGCTCTAAGCTATCGCAGATAGTGCATAACTTTGTGTTGATTGGTTTACAGGTTAAGATGTTTTCACCAAGGTTGAAGGTTGAGTTTAGTGCTTGTTGGAGATGTTGTTCATTATCAAAACTGAGGACTACATATTTCCTGGGTCTGTATGACATGAGGCAGGGTATGTAGCAGGTTTTAGCTTGGAGAGTATGATATATATGTTTGAAGTCAAAAGCACGGGTTCCGGGTGGGAGATTGGTTAATTTCAGAGAGAGATTGCCTCTATTTTTCATTTGTGTTAGGTCCCAGGTTGTATCAAAGATCCTTACTGAGTTAGCTTTGATGAATGTGCTCCAGAGTTCTACAGTTTTACGTTTGTCTTCCAGATTGGTGGATGTGATGATGGCAGACTATCACATCTGTTGTGTTGTTATCTTGATATTGGTGATCTGTCCGAACTTGGCAAATGTTTGTTGGATGTCTATGAATTTTGTACTCAAGGGGATGTCCTACACTCTGATACTCTTTTCCTTATCAAGTCTACTAATTGATTTGGGGAGTGTTGATAATGTGGTATTGCCCGATTCAGTGAGAGTAATGTGGCTGATCTCTTCTGCTGATTGTCTATCACTGAAAATGGTAATGATGTGATTGGTTTCGTCTATGAGTTCATTTTGAATTGTGAGTAGTCCTTCAGGAGAGTTGAGTACCTTGGTAAAGAAGATGATTTTTTTTCCTATAGAATCTTCTGGGAGGAGGTCGGCTCGAATGCTGAGCTTGATTCACTCTCTATCATATCTTGTATTTCTATTGAAAGGAGAATGGGATCTTGGGCAGGTCCCTTGTTTTGTTGCATCATTCCTGTGCTTACCATGTGTCTGCCAGTCTTGTTCTTCCTAAAGAGAAGTACTATCGTTGAGGTCCATCTCTGTGTCAGAATTATCAATTCTATTGGGTTTTCTCTTGTCAGTTGCTACTTCCTTGCCCTTGGGGATTGAGATTTCTTCCAGTTTTTGTTGTGTCTTTGGTTAGAAGTTTCATTCCTCTTCTACTTGTTCACTTCATGTGTATTGTGAGTTTGCATTGTTAGTATGTTTGTCTTTTCCGAAGGTATGTTAGTGTCTTACATAGTTGTTTGAAGGGTGCTTGAGATGGAGGGAATTGTAAACTTGTATGTGTCAGCTTGTTCTGAGCTGGGTTTCTTGTTGGTTTGTCATTGTGTTTCTTTGCTGATGGGGCTGGCCTTGCCCTTGGTGAGCTTGTCAATGTTATAATTAAGCCTGGTATACGTGTATTGCGTTCTTTTTGATCTCTTTATTTCAACTTTTTACTTACGTTTCTGTAGTTTATACTACTGCGCCACAGGAAAATGGGAAAGAGTTGTTGTATACCTTTGATAAGAATAAATATAATTCTAATAGAAAGACAATTTTAAATATAACTTTTTTTTTTTTTAAGTTGCTGACTCTGCCTTGCTTTATTTGAATTAAGTAGAAAATTAAATATGTCTATGTTATAGCTACTTTTGTTTACCAAATAAAGCTTGATAAGGGGTTAACTTATCTTGTGACTTGTTGCCACCCTATAAGGGGAACTAACCTGCCAAGGTTAGACTAACACTAAATAAAATTTCTAATAAGTAGTAAGGGATTGGAATCGATTGAATGCTTCTATGTATATGCTGATTAACTAGGTTAGTAAATTAATTTTTTATGTGTTTTTCTCTTTTCTCAATCTATAGATTTAGGTAAAGGAAGTTGTATTTGTGCAGTTTTTCTATGGCTTTTGTAATACCTTTTTGTTTTTTCTATATTTAAAAAGCTTTATATCTGCTTTGCTATATTTGTTATAAATGGCATGTGATTTTTTCAATGAGTTCCTGAATACATGTTTTCTTTATGTTTTGGTTGGGGATTAGTTCACTTAAGATTTTAGTCATTTCATTTAAGATATCTCACCAGATGACAACCTCTAAATATTACTTGTAGTGTAATACAGTATTGATTGAATACTATTTAAGAGTTTCTTTGATTCTGTCATGTTCATGGAATTTAGTAATTGTATTTATTATAGTGCTGATAATAAAGTTACCTGTAGTATGTCTAAGTGTCTGATAAATAAAGTAATATATGTTGAATTCTTTTTAATCACATTTAATGTATTTGTCATCTTTATACAGTTTGAAAAGTTTATGGTATCATTTCATTTTTGTGGGAAGTTCTTCATTCCATAGTTGTAGTCTAAATCTTCTTTAATGTTGATCTTGCCAATAGATGAAGTGATTGCTTATTTTTGTGAACTATAGATAGTTTGCTATTATAGGTCAATAAATTTTTTTTATAATATGATCATCAAAATTGATTCTGGTATGGTTAAGAAGTCTCCATTTTGTTAGATAGACTACACTTGTAATATATTGAATCATTAGTTTGATAGTAATATCTATGGCTTTTTGGTTCCATTGGGGGATAAAGGTAATTAATGGGTTTGTTATTGTATTTATATACATTAGTCTACTATTTGGATTCATGCTGTGTATTTGATCTATGCTTGCAAGTTTATCTGTAATTTTATTGTATTTGATTCTTGAATATATCTTGATATTGTTTAATATTAATTTAATGCTCTTTTTTTTTAAGTATATCTTGGATTTGCTATATAAGATTAAAATTCTTTTGTTTTTTTAATGCTTTGTTTTGTATTGACTGTGTAATATCATTGATGCTATTTATGGCAGCATTTCTATCTATAAATATATTGATGTGGCTAAAGGTTGATAGGATACTTAAAGTGATAGGTATTACCATGATATTTGCTCTAATAGATGATGGGTGTTACATTGTTTGTTCCTGGAAGGTGAATTTCTTTTCTTTGCTTGTGATAATTTTATGCCTATACCCATGAGCTATTCATGATTAAGTTCTTTAAGAGAGCTATCTGTGTATATATCAAAGATCATGTTATCTTATATTTTGAAAGCTAAATTAGATAGTTCCTCAAGTATATGATTCTCTGTAATGAAGAGTTTTTTAAGAAAGTTGTCTAGATTTTATGTTACTGGAATAATAACTTTTGCTTAATCATGGATAGAAGTTGTGCTTAAAGTACATAGTATATTGAGTATAGTGTGAATAGTCTGGGAATACTTTGCATCTGAATATACTACTCTCTGTATTGGCTGTATTGCTAGTAGTAACCTTATTATAGTGAACAGAAATATTAATTGAGCTTTAATAGCTTGCTAAAAAGATACATAGGTAATTGTTTTGACTGTGGTCATTGATATTACAGCCCATGCATTCAATTAAAAGTGATTAATTATTAATTCTGTTGTAATACCTATATATTATTGAGTGGTCATTTAGTTTTTTCTGTTTTCTTTCCAGAACTATCTGATTATTGAGTTCTGTACTAATCCAATAAGGACAAACTATATTTTGATTTATTGATCGGTTGCATTGTAGGAATGGATTGATTAGGTATTGTTGCAACTGATTGTTAGTAATCCATTCTTATACTCTGTTTCTGAGTGTATGGTATTAAGCTGGGGTATGCCCTTGTATTGTGTGGCAATTGGTCAAATTACTTGGCACCAGTGCAATGTTTTTTTTTTGCTACTATTTAGTATTTGGTCAATGAAGAGAATATTATGTTTCTTCGGGTTTTTTCTATATTGGTTATAGAAACTTTTGCTTGTAACTTCATCAATGGAAGTATTTGTTTTGGTGATTGTAATATATTTTCCATTTAGTGTGTTCTAAAAGGAAAACCTATGCATTCTTAGTAACCATATAATATTATATATGAGATTTCTTTCTTGTGATAGGAGAGGTGTATATAACTGACTTATTATTGTGTTTATGGACCAGAACATATTTTATAGTGATTGTAGTCTTTTCCTGATGATTTTTCCTATTATATTATTTTGGTTGATTCATGAGATCCAGTTGTAGTATGAAGTAGAAGTTGTCTATCCTATAAGTGCATTAAATTGTACTCAAATTTGTTGTATAATATGCTATTAGAAACTGTATTTGCAAAACCTAACTTGTGTTTAAAGGTTGTTGTTAACTTGACCATCATTTTGTTGCAAATATTCTTAGTAAGGACTATATTATTATAAAGATATTTTAGACTAAACATGAGAATGTAATTGATTATACAGTATATTGCATTTGTTTATCAGTAATTTTTTTATTCCTAGGAGTGTTTATGTTTTTTAAATTTTTTGTTTAATCAGAGCTTTTTAATAATTTTTCTTCTACAGCTATCATACTATATACCAAGAATTCTTTAGTAATTTATTTATACTTCTTGTGTATAGTTATTTTCTTTGCCATTGATTATTAGGAGCTGGGATTTCTGTAAATTTACTTTAATATCATTAATGTGAAAGAATTGTTCAGTAATATTTATTATATTTTGGAGTGCTGCTTTATTGATCGCAATCCACATTATGTTATTAATATATGTACTAGCTGCAATATTTATAGATCTTGAAGACAATCCTTAATCTAAATATTTACAAGTCTTGATTACTAGTGAGTATCCTATATATTCATTACTAATCCTTGTAAGAAGGGGGTCATAGAAAATGTACCATAGTAGTAGAGATATAGTATTGTCTTGATCTATACTATCCTCTACTGGACATAGATTAATAGGACCATGACATGTTAGGACTATATTTTATCTATCTTTAAAGATGTTATCAATAATTTGTATTATTTTCTCTAGGATTTTTAACTACTAGAGTGCCTTTTTTAATATTGTGATGTTTACTGAATTATAGGCTTTAGACATGTTCTGACTAAGAATCCAGGCTTCTTGATTTGTTTCTTTGGCATGTTTTATGATACTACTCAAGATATAAATATAATCTTGTGTACTATTTCCTGGTAGTACTGCCCAGTTTAGGTCCAATAGTATTGGATAGTCTTTAAAGACTTTAGCAAGGTGGTCGGTTATGATCTTGGTGAAGATTTTCCTTCCAGCATCCAAAAGAGTATTTGGTCTTATTATATCAAGATTGTTTTCCCAGTCTTTGGATTTGGATATTAGATATATTGTTCCTTTGCTTTATTATTTGGAAGTTATGCCTTGTTATAGAATATTATTAAAGATTCTTCTCAGTTCTTTTATAGTGTTTTTCTTTAGGTGTTTATAGGCACTATATGGGATTTGATTTCTATCTGGTACTGATTTATTACTTCAGCTACTGATTGTTATTGTTAATTCCTTAGTTGTAATCTCAAGGAAGAAATTTGAGTACCAGCTGCTCTTAATATAGAATTTGGCTTTGTATTCTTGTTGACAGTGTAAATGATTTGCTAGTAATACTATATTTCTAGGTAATGTCCAATTAAGAAAATGGTGTCTAACTGTTTCTTTAATTTTGTTAGGTTCTGTAATGATTTGTATGTCTTCTTTTTGCTGAATGATTTTGTCAAGATGAATGTATCATGTTAATCTGTCTAGAATGCTGTTTATTATGGCTTTTTTGTTATTTTCTAAAAAAGCCTATTGGCTTGCTATTCTTTGAACTATTATTTTAGCTTCTTTGCACTTTGTGATATATTTTTCAATAGTTTTGTGTATTTTGATATATGATTTAATGATCTATATCCATTTTATGTGATATAGGATACTTGATTCTTTTTTGACTTGATGTAATTCTGTGGTAATATCAGGAAAATAGCTTTGAATATACATTGATATGTTGCATTCCACCTCAGTATTGTTTTCATGATTCATGTTATGGAGTTATCTTAGCGTTGTCAGAAATAATTGTAGATAAAGTAAAGGGGTATCTGATTCTTCATCTATTTTCTGGAGACGTTTTTTCTGATGTTGATATTTTTTTGATATATGTTTTTTCACTACATACAAAAGTTGGAAGCTTAAGAAATTCTATCTTTAATTGATTGATTTGAAATCTAAAGGTATATTATTTATTATTGATTACACTATTTAAGAAAATTTCTTCCATTGTTTATTATTGGTGTAAGGCCAGTTATACCTGATATTTGATTTGTAAATAGATGTAATTTTAGGTATATCTAACTTTTATACCTCCAGCTCTATGATTATTGGTCTGTAGTTACTGGTGATTAGAGGATGAGCATATCTATAATGTTAACTTTATGTATATGCCATATTGCTTTAGAATTAATCCAGATCTGGTCAAGTCTGCTATGGCTACCTTGATCTTGCCAAGTGTATTCTCTTTTTGATGGATTGTGGGTATATATATCTATTAATTTATTATAAATAAAGGTTACAATTTGTTTTTTAAATGGATTATATGTATAGGCCAGTTTTTTGTTACTCAGTTTGTCCATACTGGGATTGGATATATCATTCAGGTCCCCTATAACTATAATATATCAGTCCTGTACTGTTTTCTAATTGATCTATTGTTTAAGTGTGTGTATAATGCATGTTTGTTCTTTAGATAAGTCTTGTGCAGGAAAATAGACACCAATCATTTTCAGTTTTCTTTTTCTTGAAAAGACAAGATCTGTAGCTATTAATTTGTCATTGAAGATTTTGTATTTATATATTCTCTATGCAATATCTTTTTTGATTATCATATTTAGGCCATGACCAAGGATTTGTATCTCTTTGTGGGATCAGATTATTTGAAAGTTTGGATGTTTCTAGTGTTTGGAGTGTTGATATGATCTATTTGTTTTTGTTATTACTATGATGTCCTATTGCTTTTGGTTACACAAGTTAAACCATATGTTTCTCTTGTATATGTGATCAATCCATATATATTGATGGTTGTAAGTTTTTAGATTGATTGATATTTGTTGAGATTTTCTTCTATATGTGAGTTATTATTATTGTTGTTGTTATTGATATTGTTGTTGATGTTGTTATTGTTTGAGTTTATTTCTATTGAGTTTATATTCAATATTTGAGGTGTTAAATCAAAGAAGTTTGATTGTTGAGTTTTATCTGAAGGTTTTTGCTATATTGTTAATATTGTACTTTGTGAGCTTCCCATTATTTATTTGATTGGTTGTTAGTTCTTCTGGGGATAAGTTTTGCAATAGCGTTGAGTGCTTTGTTCATATTTTTGTCCATTCTGTTGATAGAAGCATGGATTTGTTGTTGTTGTGTTTGTATGTTGGCAGTCTTATTTTGGTAACTAGTTTGTTATCCATTGTTTTTTATAGCAGGTAACTCAATCTCAATTTCTGTTTCCATTTCTTCAAGGATATCATTTTTTGTATTGTCTAAGTTATATACCCTTTTATTTAGATCAATGATATTTTCTTTAATTTCTTCCAAAAGATACAAGATGTTTGCAAGTGTTGATTGTTCATTACTATATTGGCTGATATTGTTTTGTTGTTAGTCTTGTTTTGTTGCTGCTGCATAAGAGCCTAGTCATCTTTGTTTTTCACTTGAGATTTTTACTTGATTTCTGATTGTTATAGTACATACTAGTTTGTATTTGTTATAGAGTTTCTCAAATTTCCTAGCTTGTTCTTTATTGTATTGTTTTTATTGTAGATGTCTTTTCTTGATGGGGCAGTTGGCCATTAGGTATTCATAACTATCATAGATTGAGCAAAGTTTTGTTTCAATTGATTGCCAAGTGATTGTTATTTTCCCAAGTTGGTAATCTTGTTTTATTGCCTTATTCAGATCTTTTTGACAATCAAAACTTAGGACTGTGAAGCATTTTCTTTAATATTATATTCTTTTTGATATATAACATGTCATGGCTTTAACTTGTTTACAGATTAGTCTGAGGTCAAAGATAATTGTATTTGGTGGTAGATTGGTTAGTTTGGCTGTAATCTGGCCATGTTTTTTTTATTTGCTTCACATTCTATTGTGCATCAAAAACTCTGAGTCTGACTTGAGTGAAACACTCCATCAATTGATCAGTGCTTTTTATTATCTTTGTTTATGTATGTTATTATTGTTGTTTGCCACATTTGTTGTATTGACATAGTGACGTAGCTGATTGCTCTATATTTGACAAATAATTATTATACTTCAATAAACTTTGTATCTAAGGAAATGTCCCATACTCTGATACCAATTTTCTTTTTTAGAATAGGATTTGTGAACTCCATGATTTCTATATGTTGTTATTTGTTTTAGGCACGATTGTGTTGCATATCTTGATTGCTACTTGTTTGTTATTGAAAATAGCAATAATATATTTATTTTTGTTACTTCCTTTACTATAGATAGTAAGAAGTTCTTCTAATAAGTTGAGAGCCTTAGTAAAATAGGTTATCTTTTGTGTTGTTATTCTGCCAAGAAGTTCAAATGCCAAGATGCCAATTTTAACTCTTTCTCTTTATATCTTTGTGTCATATCAAATAAAGAAAGGGGTTTTGGTTTTATAATCTGCTTATATTTCTTTTATTTGTCTTTATAGCTGGATATTCTGCCTAAAGAAGTTGTGGATATTGCCCAGTGTTCTCTTTCTTCCATATCAATGTTTGAGTCAAAAGCATATTCTTCTTTTTCTTAATTCTGGAAAGATGTGTCTTGACTAGTATTGTTTTTGCTCAAGTGATTAACCTAGTCTTTTTCAACTTTTTAACTTCAGTTTGGAGTGTTTGTATTCTTTCTTGTTGTTGTATTGCTTATCAGAATAACAATTGTGTTGTTATCTATCTATACGTACCTGTTGGGAAAGTTGGGAGTCAATAAGAACTTGTTTTCTTCAATTGGTGTTTGATTTTGAGTAGTTTTCTTTGAGGGCTTTGAAGTTGTTTCTTTGCATAACTTATTGATATTTCCTCTTACAAAGATATTTTCATTATAGTTGGACCTCTATTAAGCTGTTTTGTTATGATGTTCTCTTTGAGAAGACATCTCTCCATTTACTTTTCTTTTCTTTTTAAAATTACTATAAAAAAATATTTCAGAAAAAAAGAATCTGTGTTTTTTTATACAACTTATAAATTTGAACATTATTAATATCTTTAAATATTACAATACAAATAAAAAAAATTTATATAGTTCTTTAATTGAACTATTAACTTCACTTATAATAGAATTAATACTATTTAAATATTAACCTATTCCTTATAATATTCAATAGACTTTATATAATAGGCAATCCTCTTATTTCAATCAATTTTAGAGTAATAATCACTTTTATAGAAACTTTGCAACTAAAAATTCTTATCAAGTACTTCACACATTTTTTTCAAAATACTAGACTCCACTAAATTATCACTAATATATAATAGTGAAAAAAGATTATTTAACAGATAAATGATAATATATTATTATGAAACTAGATAATTAATATTGATACTGATATCAGCTAGTTATAGATTATACTAAGAAACTGAATTCTAAAATTAATTTACTTTTTATATTAAGTATTATAAAAAAAAATTGATATAAATAAATATCCAAAGTCAAATATATATTATTACTTTAATTAAATAAATTAAGAAAACATTTTTATCAGCTAAAAAAATACTCTTTCAATTTTAATCATGTAAGGATAAAGATTATATACAACAATATTAAAAATTATTATTATTTTTTTAACCTTCTGTCAGATTGGTTATGTATGCTTTATTAAACATTTGTAAACTATATATATAATATGAATTGCTAAAGCTAAAAAATACTAACTCACTCATCTTTGTAATTACTACTCTAAATGTAATTTTGAGAGTGATTTATTGTTCCATTAGAAGTTCAGGTGAAAACCTTTCCAACTCTTAATATTATTGTCTGCAGATCACTACTATAAATAATAATATTATAATCACTCTTTCTACTGATCCTCTGACAATACACAAAAAAGATGTTCGCTAGAAGTTTTTATATTTCTAGGCTAATAAAGTCTTATCACTCCTTAAACCAACTTGAGAAAACCTCAAGAGCCATCAACTATCTCCTCTTCTCTTGCTTATTCTTCTCTTCAAACAAAAATCTGACCTCTAGTGACTATAAAAGGTCAAGAAACACCTTTTCTACTTATGGCAAGAAAGTTCTGAAAGAAAAAAGAACTAATGGTGCCATTACCCTACATTGTAAAGAAATACTACAGAAGTGTGTACTTGATGAGAGACAGTTTTTCTACTCTCTTGTTGCCTTGTAACCTTCTCATAGTACTTATTTTTGATTTTTTGAAGGGAATTTTGTCTACCCCAGCTTGATCTGAATTTTATGTAACACAAAGTTTCTCACACTGTGATTGGACAGATGGATCACATCAGTAAAAAGAAGTAAATACGTTCCTATTGGTCACATCACGTGTCTGAATGCATTTTCTCAGTTCCATAAGAACCTGGGGTCCACCATAAGTCATTGGGTCTTGGTGCAGGTGAATATAGGACACCTCTACATTAAAATCATTAGTTTCTCCAAGAAAGAGTCCATCTAATCATGGTAAAGATCACAAGATACTATAATTGGATTTTATAATTATAGTCATCTACTCCTGGCCACTGAGTAGGTTCCTTCTCCAGCTCTATCGAATAGGTAAAGATTTGAAACAAATTCCTTGTGGCAAAGTTGGACTTTTATAACAGGTGTGATATAAGGGGAAATTTTTATTTTGGGATGACATGTCTCACTTGAACATGTTGATTAGGAGGAATTTAGGAGAATTGATGAATCTTCTTTCCTGGTGTATAAATTAGATTGATCTGAGTAATTCTCTTCAATAACAAGCCATTCCGTAGATTGGAGAAGTAGAATTTTACAACATTAAGATATTGAAAGTAGCTAAAAAACATGCAGTACATCCTCAACCGATGAAGTCCTCAAAGAGTAACCAGCTTACAGAATCAAAGTGATAGTAATAGCATAAAATTTTAGCTCTTATAGACAATTATAGAAGTGTTTTATTGCAATTATTTCTTGTAATCTACTTTGTGTATTGATTTGAAATGTTAATAAAACAAGGCTGAGTCGCCATTTCAAAAAAAAAAAAAAAAAAAGTAGATAATAATATTAAAGATTAAATTTGTATTAGTTTAATAAAAGAATACTAATTTTAGTCTAGCTATTAATAAAATAAATAATTGGATCATACTAGTCAAAATTATATTATTCAGCTGCTGAATTATTGTTGAATTTGACAAAAATTAATAATAAAAAGATTAATTAATTATTTACAATTGTTATCACTTGACATTAAAAATATTGACATACTGAGAAAAAAAATTCAGTACAAAATTTGGCAATATTGTAATAAAAAAATTTTTGCATACTGTGGCAAAAAAAAAATTTTTGTATACTATAGTAGAAAATTTAACAAAAAATTTGATACTATAACAAAATTTGGTAAAAAATTATTGTGGAAAAAATTCAACAAAAATTGATACTATGACAAAAAATTTGATAAAAAAATTATTGTGACAAAAAATTCAAATTTCAGGAAATTTATTAAAAAATTACAAAATCAATTAACTAAATTATTCATTATTTTTCTCTTTCTCTTCCTTCTCTTCCTTCTTTTCTACTTGCTTTTCTTTTCACTTTAAAGATCTCAGCTTAATTCTTTTAAAACTGAAGATGTCTTTATTTTAATTTTGAAAGATGATAATTTGCAAATTGATAAAACACAAATTTGGGAATATGTGATTCAATGGGAAAAGGCACAAAGCAATATTCTACCAGAAAACCTTGAGCAATGGTCTAAAAATGATTTTATGGCTTTAAAAAACATCCTGCAAAAGTTTTTATCACATATTCGATACTTTGAGATTCCTAGAAAAGACTTGATTAATAAAGTTAAACCTTACATTCAAGTGTTCAATCCAAAACTGTGGGATGATATTACTTGCAAAATAATGGATCCGCACCATCCAATTTCTTCAATTATTTTGCCACCTTGTATTATATTGCCGACTCAAAAAGGTGATATTTAAAAATAGCTTTATTTATATCAATTAATTTATAACTAATTGTTTAAAATTTAGATTCTGTTGATATAAGTAATAATAAATTTCAAGAGACACTTGTTATCTTAATAATAGTTTATCATTCTTTCACATAACTGATAAATTATCTTATTTTTTTTTTTTTTTTTTTTTTTTTTTTTTAACAGAAGTACAGAGGCCCAGTTTTATTGAAGTTGTAGCAGTAAATTAATGAGGTACATTGAGATTACAAACTATAGTAAAGGCTATATTACTTAGAAATATAACTTGACCTCGATAACGGCTAACTGTTACAATAAATCCATTTGTCACAGTCTTTCATGTGACCCATGTGGTGTGTTGCCGGAAGAAACCCTACTACCCACCTTACCTACATTCAGGCCTTTGCCATGTATGCTTGCCCTCTGGTTGGCTCAGACCTGAGACCCCTTTCATATCTTGTCCCGCCAAATATTCTTTTTATACTACCTATTACAGTATGCCTATGGAATATTCACATGGAGTCTTAGATGTCGTCTTGTCCCATTTGAGTACCCTTTTTACATGACCTATTATAGCTTGCCTATGGGATAACCACGTGGAGTCTTGGACAGATTTCCATTTTTGGTAGAGATCCTTTTCTTTTGCTAATGTGCCTAGGTACCGGTAGTCCCTGAAATTTTATGGCATGCAGATCTTCAACCTATCTGCAGGAGCTTATTGGAATCTGTTTTTATGACGAGGTGACTTCAGCACTAAAACTGACTGGAGCATCTTGTGATCTTTTGATTATCCCATGATCAGATGGGATATTGGCCAAAGGTGGCAGTGATCATCATCATGAGACGGATGAGATCTTCCTGTACCACTTAGACTTAGGTGGTACTGCCTCGCAGTGGTATTGAACTCAGAAGCAGCACTTGGTGACCTGGGAGTGCTACCACTGGGCTATTGACCCACAGGTCATATAAATTATCTTATAGGATAACCGCAGATATAGTAATATTGTTTTCAAAGGATTAATACATAAGATCAAAATAGTTATTCCAGATAGAATATAAAGAAGGAAATACATAACTATGATCTGCAAAAAAACTATAAAATACCTTCATCAAATTTAACAATGTAAATATAAGATTTTTCAAGAATTAAAAGCTAAAACAGGAATTACAAGAAAAAAAGAGAAATTAGTCAAATACAAAATAAAAAAAAAAGTAGATCCAGACTTTATTTTAAGAAAAAAATATATAAAAAATTAATTTATATAACTGATAAACAGTTTTATAAACCAATGGATCACAAACTTAATAAACAATTTTATTCTATATATTTGAAATTTCTTTCAGCTCCAATCCAACCTTGATAGATTAGCTTTCTATAACTGGAATAACAATAAATCATAAGGTAAGCCCCTTTTAAATAAAAGAAAACTTTATTAAATTTTGTTTGATAATAAACAAGTAGTATATTCTAGAGCAGTCTATTATATAAAGATATTATATAATTTCAAATAAAATAAGACTGAACTAGTATTTAAAAAAATAATTGAATTATTAGATATATTAGTTAAATATTATGAAGTATTTTATAAAGATATAGACTTTCAGAGGATTATCTTTTCACTGATTCTTTGATCACACACAAAAAAGATGTTTGCAAGAAGTTTTTATACTTCTTTGCTAATAAAGTCTTAACACTTTCATTAAAACAAC
>CAJVPT010000496.1:0-29236 GCA_910592055.1 Acaulospora colombiana
TCGATTACAAAATTGTTTTGTGATTTAAAGTAATATGTACCTAATTACACCTAATAAAGTGGGCCTGTTTTTGAGCGAATTAAAAAAAAAAAAAAAAAAAAAAAAAAAAAAATTTTAATAAATTAAAAAGTATATATTAGAAAATTCTTGGATTTTCATAATTCTTAATTAATATAAACTAGTTACTATAGAAATAAAAATATAAAACTTTACTTTTATAAAAAGATTATTAATTATAAATTCAAATAATAGGACATTAATAGCAAACAAATAGTAGAAAAAAAAAAACTCTTTCCCACTCACACCCAAATTCTTAAAAATTTTCTTTTATAGTAACAACACAAAATATAAAGGAAAAAACAAAACACTCACTAAGAGCTCCCAAAAAACATGTTAAGAAAGTCAACAAAGGCAAGAGATCTATCAGTCAGCTATACAGGTGAACAACTCATTACCGGTAGTGGAAAAATTATAAAACCAACTTTGAAAACAAGACTAGTAGGAAAGCTCGACTCCAAGTCACCAGCGAAGAAAACCAAGACTCGACCAAGTAATGTCCAAAAATGAAACAATCAAGACACCGAACCCTCCAAGGAAATGGATATAACAATGGAGACTACGGAAGAACAGGAAGAAGTAACAAGTGAGAATCTGGAGAAAGAGAAGCTGATGAATCAAACAAAAACCCTAGAACAAAACAGAGGGATGTTAACAACTTCCCCGACCACAGTAGTACTAACAATGGCTATTGAAACCATACAAAACATACCTATCAACAACTACAACAATATTCTTAACCAAGAATACAACTTTGGAAACCAAGAGGAAAGCCAAAATGGAAAACCAACCCAGACAACAGTCAAATCAGGAAAAGTTTTTATAAGCATGGAAAGAATACCAGGCAACAATAACAATGAAAAAATCATCTTTGTCAAAAACAAATGGGGACACCTAAAGACCCTGAAACATATAAGAATCGAAGCACCAATTGGCACACCTATGATCGCAACCATATTTGGGAACTATAATAAAGCACAGACTGCATGTACTATCAAAATCACTGAGAATGAAATTACCTTAACAAGATTAGCAACACAGATCAGCACAACTGAAGGCCAAGTCAGATTCATCTGAATGTGGGACATACCAAAAACCTTTACCAAATCAAACATAGTGGAACTTTTTGAGAACCAATCAATTCTGGAATACATAACTATGCAACCTGCAGGCCTAGTTCAATTAGCTATCATACAATTCAAAACAAGTGGTGACTATGAAAAACAAGTCCAGAAATGGGCAATCTATAAGGATACTAGCTGTATAAGGGTATACTCTATGACTAGAACTCGTGAAACCAAAGAAGAAAGGAACAAACTTGGCATTACTCTGGCAAATCTCTCACAAGGCACAACAGTAGGTGACCTCAAAGAAATTCTCCAGGAAACTAATGGACAAGCATGTTACCTTCCACTGAACTACAAAAATCAAACTAAATGCTTTACCATAATATACTATGTCAATAACAAGATCTCACTCAAGCTCTAAAAATCATCCCAAACTCCAAAGCAACAACCTCAAATGGATCAATAAATCAATCAAACTGTGTTTTTACTGTGGAGCATATGAGCTAGACACATACTCTTGCACCCAGAAAGAAGATCAACTTCCCTTCAGACCAAAACTCAATAGACTTGACAGACCTAAACTTCCTCCTTCACACAGGAGAGAACCAACAATATACAGAGACTCCAAACCAAGCCAACCAACAAACCAAGCAGGACCTAATAGAACATATGCCAGTATCACAAAAGGAATCAATAGAGGTCCGGACAAAATGAAAACAATCCTCAATATCCTCAAACAACTCCAAACAGATATGCTTTCAATTAAACGCCAAATCTACAATCAGGAAAGGAGAATCACAGCAGTAGAGATCGGTTCTGACACAAAATCCAAGGGACCGGCAATCTCAGAGGATGAGGATAAAGAGATAAGCGAAACCTCAATTTTTAGAACACCATCTCCCAAACATATAGATATCAGACAAACTCAAAACAGGATGAATGAACAAATAAGCCAAATGGAATCCACAATGAAAGAAGTAATGGAGTGCTTAAACTTCTCAAATGGTTTTGACAATCCAACAACATCTATTTCCTCCTGCCTCCTAAATAATTATGATTGAAACAACAAAGGATCCAAGAAACTGCAAGCAGCAGGAAACCAAAATAGTTAAAAAACATAGAACACATGACATGGAAAATAAGTATATTAAACATAAGAGGCATAAACAATAAAACAGACCAGATATCACTCATAGAATACTGTTAAGAACAACAAATAGATATCCTAAGAATAACAGAAACCTGGCTTCCCCCAAACCACAAATGGTGAGACTCAGAACATGGATATACAATCTGGTCATTCACACAACAGGAGTAAGTATAATTGTAAACCGAAAATGGGCTACCCGCATCTACAACATGACAGAATGTGACAATAGAGGGCTTCAACTCAATCTAGCATTCAAAGGGAAGATCAAATACAGAATCATTACCATCTATAAACCATCAAACACTACAAACAAAAAATCAAAAACAAAATTACGCACATAGGTGAAACAAAAAATACAAAAGGCGAACAGCTGAAACATGTTCATAATAATAATGGATAATCTCAACAAATTAGCAAACAATGACCTGGATAGAACCTCAAGAAAGATTAGAAGCAACAAAATTAGAGACATTATTGACACACTAACAGCCTTCGAATTCGTGGACACCTTCAGATTCAATCACCCCTTCTCCAAAAAACTTCACATACACAAGGCCAGCATCAGAATATGGCAGCAGGATAGATTACATCTGGGTGTCACAACCCTTAACACCACACATAATAACCATGGAACACACATCAGTTACCACAATAATAGAAAGTGACCACAAAATGGTCTTATTATACATGAGTACACCACATACATCCTGGTCAAAAATAGCAAACACAAATAGACTTTCACAACTCCACAGACAAACAATGGGTATCATTCAAAGATCAATCAGAAGAAGGAGTCAAAAACCTCATAACAACAGGGAAAAACATGTCTAGTTCACTATAGTTGATCTTCAAAGAGATGCTCCTACAGATAGCAAAAAGAACACTGAAAACGAAAAGAAGAAACCGGAACATCCCACCAGTTAGCAAAAATCAGTATGAGAAATATATGAAACAACAACTAACAATCAGCAAATTGTATAGATCCTACAAGAAATGGCTCATCAATAAACAAAATCAGAACAGCAATCTCAAGATGGAAATAAAGCAGCTGGTGCAAGAAATCAACAACGAAACTGAAAGAATCAAAATTACAAGTCTTCAAACAAAAGACATCCCAGGAGAAAGGGCAGAAATGCACAACTACCTAACAGAAATTAGAGAGCTATGGCAGGAAGAAACCAGAACTTCAACAGCAATAATCAAGAAAGAAAAAGAAAAGATCATCAGAGAAAGAATACAGCAACAATATCAAGCTCTCCAAGACCATCCCAAGAAAGTGATTAACAGTATTCTAAACAGACAACCAAGGAAAATTGATACACTAAGACTCATCGAGAGAACAGAAAATGATGAGATTGATATAATCACAGATCCAGAAACAGTCAGAGGGAAAATAAGATCCCACTTTAAAAAATGGATGGAAGCAAGACACACACTAGATATAAGGGAGTTTTCAAACTGGCAAGAACAATACAAAGCAAAAGACAGCATTAAAGAAGAATGGTACCAAAACTGCATAAAAAAATTCGACACTGAGAAAATCAAAGAAGCAATCAAGTCCAAAAACGAAACAAGTGCTCCTGGCCCCTCAGAAATTCCATACAAACTACTTCAGCACCTGGGCACTAACAGCATTAAAGAAACAAACACCTCTTTAACAGAATACTAGAAACAGGAGAAATTCCAACAGAATGGAAGGAGGGAAATATATATCCAATTTCCAAACCAAAAGAATAGATGGGGAATATCAACATAACATGACCAATAATACTACTAGAAACAACTAGAAAAGTCTTCATGAGTATACTGGCAAACAGGATCGCAAACAGCTGTACAACTAACAAAATCCTTTTCAACTACAACTGGGCAGGACTACCTGAAGGCAGCACGCAACAATCAATCCATATTCTGAACAACATCTTGGAAGAAGCAAGAGAATTCTAGAAGGAGGTTTGGGTTTTCAGTCAAGATATTAGTAAAGCATATGACTCTATAAATAAAGACAAACTAGTTAGTGCTCTCCAGAGAATCAAAGTCCCTCAAAGCATAATTAATATCATCACAGACACACTCACAAACAGGAAGAACAAGGTAATAACTGTATACGGATTAACTGATGAATACCTAATAGAGGACGAAATAGATCAAGGTGACACAATTTCTCCCCTACTGTAGAGAATCCTCTATGATCCACTAATACAAGAAGTAAAAAACTGAAACAAGGGTTACAAAATGAAAGTAGAGTGGAACAAAGACCTATCAACAATACATGCCACTGAAATAAAGACCTATCGAAAAACATGCAAAATAACATCTGCAGTATTTATGGATGTCACAACCTGGTATACGAGAAACCAAACAGACATGCAAAAAACCTTGAATACAGCAACAGAATTTCTCAGAATAAATGACATTCAAGCCAACGGAGAGAAGTCATCATTGGTATACATCAATGTTCCTGAAAATGATAGAAAAACAGGTGTTCTTCTAGCAGGTACACAAGTCCTACCCCTGAGGAAGGAGGAAATCACATGGATACTGGGAGTCTGGATAACTGAAGATGGAAAAAAGAAATACTATAAACAATTATTAAATAACAAAATCAATACACACATGAGTATTCTAGTATAGAAAAAAGTAACAGATAAGCAAACTCATTACATTATCAACCATGTCCTATACCCAGTGATAGAATATCTCCTCAATGACATGTCCCTATCAGAACAAGAATGTGACAAAATCAGCAGGAAAATAAACAAGGTTTACAAGCACAAAATAGGTCTACCCACAACAGCCCCCAACTGCATACTACATGCAGACTTCAGATACAAAATATTCAATCTGTGGAATAGACAAATCTTAATACAAGGGAAAAGCTTGGTTAATAGACTGAATGGCTCAGATACCTGCAGTACAACAACCTTTATCAGACTACAACAACTATAAAACAACTACTGGTCTGACACATCAATTCTGGATGCAAATTAACTTTCTTACATACAAATGTAGTAACCTAACCAATGATATCCTGAATGTTATAAAAGTTCAAGGAATCACACTCACGCTTTCAGATCATATTACGATCGGAAAACCTCTCAACAAAGAGGAAACATCAATTAAACAGTAATGGTCAAAGAATGATATAACCAATATAGACAGGCCCTCTAAAATAGAGAAATACAGTTCATCAAGCAACTCCTCAACAATAACCTCACAAGGGTTCTTATATGGCAACAAATAAGAAACAAACTAGGTAGACAAGAAAGAACACTACAATGGTATTAAAATTTATGAGAAATATTTGCAAGGACCCTGCAACCAATGAATATAATAATATCAAAATACTCATCCACAAAGAAACTAAAAATATTTTCTCTATAAACACAAGGATTACTCCTATACAAGGCAAAACAACCATCAAATGGATAGCGACAAAAAAGAATGGCACTACAACATTGTTCAGGAAGAAAAAACATCTAAACCAGAATGCCATAATAGTCAATCATATGATCAAGGAAGACCAAACATCGCCCTTACATAAATGCAAGGGCTGCTCCTTAAATAATCCAAACTTAAAGGAACAATACAAAGATTAACAACAATGTATATCTCAATTACTACTAAACCAATCGATCAACATACTAGATCATAGAAGCTCAAATCAGCACAACTCATCAATTACATTAACAATATCAACAGTACACAGAAACTCAAACAACCATTCTAAGAAGACTGTGCTCTTCACCCAAAGGAATAGAGTCAGTACTAAGAGAAATCGACAAAACAATGGACCTTCAAACACCTCTTCCAATAATCCATCTTGACCCAATATCTATAACTGTAGCACTCTTCAAGACAAGATTGAAAACAAATAATCAGAAAACAAAGGAACTGACAGACATAGCTATAAGGATCTAGCAATATAATAACTTACACATATACACAAATAGATCTTTCACTAGATGATCAACAAGGAGCAGAATGGAACTAGGCTGAATCATTCAATTGGAATCGGATAGAGACCTAACAGAATTCTAAGCAGAAATACAGCAAACTCTATCATTCACAAGCACCGAGCTGACAGCAATACTAACAGCCATCAGTACAGTTAGTCCAAACAAAAGAATAAAAATACTCACAGACAAACAAGGTGAAATAAATTCAATTAAAAATAATCAACAGGGGAAACAAAAAAGCACAAAACAAAAGAATGACAAACCAAATCAAAAATTAACAGATACAATCATATAAATGTTGGAAATAAAATGAATCCATGCACAATGGATCAAAATCAAAAGTTACATGGGCATAGCCAGAAATGAAAGAGCAGAGAGACTCGTCACCACTACATATGCAGACCCATACAAGGATATAATAACAATACAGGAAAAACATTCAACCAAGAGTAACATTTTAACTAGATGGAACCAGTCCTTCATGGACCTCCCCTTCAAAACACTCAGGAAATCAATAATTAAAACTAAGTGGACAAGCAAATAGCAGGCACTACAAAGAATAAACAATTGATTTACCAAAGAAAAATCCAAGGAAATAGACTGGAAGCTCACACTGGAAACTCTATCACCCACAAAAATCACATCACTACGAATAGACATTGAAGATCACAGGAACAAAACCTTTAGAACCAAAACTTAGATGAATGAACACTTAACTATGTCCAAACTTAACGTTAGAATGCCACACGTGTACATCAGCCCCACATGCATAATCTGCAAAAAACATGTAGAAACCAATTTGCACCCCTTCAATATAGGTCAAACTTGAAAAGACTAAGAGAAAAATATATAATGTTCGTAACTGAGGATTGTGCATCCCAAGCAAATGGGACTCAACAATCAGAACCAATACAAAACAAATGGAAACATACACAGCTAAGGAAGAGACAAGGAACAGGAACAGAAACTAAGAACTGAACAGATTGGGAAGACTTTATAAGGGGTTAATCATATACTAGATAGTAGAAAAGGCCACAGAGATTACCCAAAACCTAACTGAAGCAAAGAATGCCATAAGAAAAGTAATAAACAGATTCTGGCAGGAAAAAAGAAAGGTCAAGAGATTATGCTGTGATATAGTCTCCACCTGGGAAAGAGAAAACAAAATTACAAGGAAAATGAAATGCAACAAACTGACTAGAGGTCTCAACACATATATCCCACCCTCAATCATGGAAAAACATCTTACACAAACTTTTAAACTCTTGTATATTCAACTAACCAACTCAAATATGACTAACATCCTAAACAATAGTTTCTCTCTATATACCTTGTTCATATTTAAAATTAGTGTTAGTAGAGTCATGACACACTAACATTCATAAATATGGACTGCAGTAAGTTACAGGGTTGATAGTTTTAGCTGTTATACTAAGCCAATAGTCTTTTTACTTTCATTAATGTATTTTTCATCACAATTAAATTTGTGTAAAAGGAATATTAATGAATAAATAAAGGTTAAATAGCATAACTATGCCAGCACTTAAAAAAAAAAAATGGCAAACAAATAATAACAACAGAAAAAATTATTCTAAGTAAATAAGGATTAAATCTATAAAACAACAATCAAAATCAATAAATAAACAATAAAACACTATATACAGTTGTATTTTTAAGGCAATCAAGTTATATATTATTAATACTAAAGAAAATAAATATAAAAAGTGAATTGATAAATAAAAAACTTTTTGAACAAATGTAAGTTTTCAAAAATTAGCTAAAAAATATATTTAAACCAAAAAATATACTATTCAATTTATTAAACATTTCTTTAAAAATTTCATAGATATTTAATAATAATTGATAAATATAAAAATAAAATATTCAAATAACTATCTCTTATATTGATTAATATATTATGTAAATATATAGAGTTATTAATAATATAATAATTTTTAAGAAATAAGTCTAAGCCTTCAAATAAAAAATAATAATCACATAGATTTTTAATAATAAATAAAAAAGTAATGATAAATACTATTATAGATAGATTATAAAGAGTTATTATTTTAAATATAATAATTATAAAAAAAAAAATTAATATTAGAACTGAGTTAAAAAATAAAATTTAAAATTAGATATTACTTACAAGGCTAAATTTCAACTAGAAATATCAAGTCTTTAGTAGAATATTTATCTTAGAAAGTAGAATACAATTCCAAAAACAATATTGTCCTTAGATAATATAGTATACTTATAATTAAAATATTTAAAAAAAAATTAAAGATAATAATTTATAAAAAAAGTGTAAAGTCAATACTAATAAAAATTAAATTCTATATATAGTTTTTAAAAAACTAGAAATGTAACATTGTAAATAATTAGAAATTTTTTAATAAAGTATTAAATAACTTTTATTTCAAAGAAATAAAATAAAAAAGCTCTGGTTACATTTGATACATTTGTTATTTTTATAAAATTTGGGAGTTTATAATATAATTTTACTTTTGTAAAAAGTTCTTTATTACAAAGTTGTGATTTGAATCTTTTTTGATATTAATCTTGTCAACTAGTATAGCAGTTGTTTATTTTTATGGGTTGTAGATTATTTGTTATTATGAGCAATAAATTTCCTTTATGATTTTGATTATTGAAGTTAATTCTGATGCAGTTTAGGAATCTTTATTTTATAAAATAAATTGCATCTTTAATGTGTCAAGTCATTATTTTAATAGAAATGTCTATAGCTTGTTGATCCTATTGGGTATAAGAGTGAGTAGTGGGTTTATTGTTATCTTATGTATATTAGTTTATTATTTGAGACTATAAAGTACTGTATATTTAATCTATACTTGCAATTTTGTCTATTGCTTTATTGTATTTAATTCCTAAGTATATTTTAATCTTGTATAACTTCAAAGTAATACTTTTTTTCTTGTATATAGCTTGGATTTGTTATAAGAAATTGAATTTTTTTTGTTTTTTTTAGAGCTTTGTTTGGAGGTATTTATACAATATTGTTAATATTATTTATAATAGCATTGTTGTTTATAAATATATTGATATGACTGAAGGTTGATAGGATATTTAGAGTAATTAATATTACTATGATTTCTACTTTGTTAAAAGATATATATTAGATTGTTTATTCTTGAAAGATAAATTTCTTTCATTCACTTATAATAATCTTTATATCAATATTCATAAGCTATTTGCAATAATACTCTTTAAGAGAGCTATTTTTTTTAAAAAAATACACACATCTTTATCTATTTTATTGATTATATGCATTATATTTACTTTTTTTACAAAGTGATTTTATAGACTTTTTTATGTTTAGCAAAACAATAAAATTAATTGATATTATATCTATTGAGACATGTTGTCCTTCAATAAGATATCAATATACCTATTGTCATAGATTGCATAGATAATATGATTTATATGTAATGGTCTAGAATCCAAAAACCTGAAAGTCTGATATAAAAAATTGAGTGTTGAAAGGTAAGAAACTATAGATTGGGGCTTGGGTACTAATAAGGGAACTATCTGTGTCTGACAAAGTATGGAAAGTTTAGCAAAGTTTAAGGTTAGTATAGCTAATTAAAGTATATAGTTTATTGTTAGTTAGAAAAGTATAAATAGCTTATCAATGTATGATGAAAAGATAGTCCTCATTGTAAATAGAGATAAGAGTTAGTAATATACAAAAGAAACAGAATGCGAATAAAGAGTCATTTATCCTCAGTCAAGTTAATCACCATGTCTCTGCCTTCCCTAAGTGTTCTTTATAGAAGGCATTCTCTTCTTTATATTAGTTATGAGTATTTGTGAGTTGTCTGGGATATGCCAGGTGCTATGGATTAGTGACAGACTCATTAGGTCAACCCATGATACTACACTTCATTAGAGTGTATAGTAATGATGTTATGTATTCTTATAAACTCTTGAATAATGTTTTCAAGTGTGTTAGTGTTAATCATTGATAATTGCATTAGTGTTTACCCTTGGGAATGAGATTGAATTCGGTTGCTCTTTAATTTTTTCTTCTTTTTAATTTTGTTTGTAATACCTTGTGCTTTTTCCATATTTGGAGACATTTGCACCTATCTCTTCAAATGTTATATATGATGAAGCGGATGTTGTTGATATAGCTTTGAATAATCTCTATTATTTTATTTGGGCTTATGAACTTGTCAATAATACTTATTATCCTCCTGCTAATGGCACCTTTAATCAGGAGGTTTCATAGATTAAATTCTTGAATATGCATAGAGATTTCTTCTTTTGCAATATATGGACTTCTTTTTTCTATTTTTGCAACAATCTCAATGATGTATTGTTGAGATGATTATTTTATTGATTTCAATTCTGTGATATGGACATTGGAAAGAATGAATGTTATTTTCTGTCATGAAGCATGCTAAGCATTGGGCTGTTGTATATATTTCAGGCTTTCTTTTTTTTTTTTTGCATATCAAAATTATTTAAAATGCAATAAAAAATATATAAGCAAAATATTTTGCTAATGACGATAAGTTTTAATTTTTTGCGCATATTTATTGTTGAAACAAATTATTCAGTATTATTGCAATAAAGTTAAACTATTTAAAATTTATCATGTAACTTAAATCCGAAAAATTTATACAATAAATATACAGTATGTGCAATAAATGTGATGTACTGTATGTGTGTCCATTTCTTGAGATTTTATTTTTCATATCAGGCCAAGAAATATCATGACGTTATCAAAAGCATTTGCAAATTAAAATATATTTCTAAAATATTTAGTTCTGTATAAAAATGTTTTTGAAATTGAGATGATGCAATATATCATGAAAAACATAATATTATGGATAGGTCACAGAAAATTAACCTTCAAATTAACGTTGCGAATAAACAACCTTTAGGTGAGTCTGTCTTTTAATGTAATTCGTAGATGTTTTCGATAAAATTTGTTAAGCTAATCCGGGCAAAGCATTAAAAATAAAAACAATTAGATTTTTAAGTAATATAAAGTACAAATAATAGTATCAATGGCTAATTAGAATGATCTTTAGATTAAATATATAAAAAAATTTTTACTTGTCTGGGACATTTTTGCTCAAGTTCTTCAACTAATTCATTAGATTTCTTTCCTGATTTCCTAAGATGAAATGATGCGATTCAATTATTCAGCACGTTATGTACAGACACTTATAAATACATAATTGTATACCAAAGCACATCTCCATAAAGCCTCACATCATCTTTTCGCGAGATGTTTTCAATGCTTTCTATGAAATCTTCCCAAAGAAAATGCTTTCTTTCTTTAACTTCATTTTGAGACATTTCATTTAAATAAACATTACTTGATTCGGATTCAATTTGTGGATCAATAGAAAGGGACGAAATATCGCTTAGAAAACTTCTTTCAAGATATCCTTTCTCATTCTCTGAATTCTCAAGTCGCGGTTCATGGTCTATTTCCATATTATCTCTGTGGTTGGGCCCAGGAGATTCGATATTTGGAGGATTTACAATCTTGGTCTCGGACATTCGTTTACTATAGGTATTTCGCTGCAAATCGTTAATAGCGGTTAAATCGCCTTTCACCATTTTCAAAAAAGATTATGAAGATAATTAAATACTTTATGAGAGGCTATTCGAATGATGTGTAAAATAATGGTCATAAAAATGTGACATAATTAGGTAATTATATTGTCATTTAATTTTATTGATTTTCATTGCCCTTTTTTTTTTTTTTTTTTTTGTTCATTTTCGGAACATAAGGAAAGCGCTTATCATTTAAAAGTATTATTCGATGTCCAATTAATATATTAGTGGCGGTTAATTTATTGGTAATTATTTTCGAAGGCGGACAGGAATTTTTTCGGAACCTATACGTAATTGTGTACGTATGTCTAATTATCTTCTTTCATGATAAATGGATGACAATTTTTTTGATATTGTAACATTTAATCATAAATTTATGCAAAAAAGCAATGCTAATTAATATATTAACATAGTATTACATTTATAATAATTCAGCATGCATTTAATTTTCCATAATTTTGCTTTAATTTTATAATTTCAATGTACGTATACCGTATTTAATTTTTGTAAATGAAAAAATAATTTTAATACCTAAGTTAGAAGGTTCACCACAAAATATAAAAAAACATTGAAATGGTGAAAAACGATCTAAAATATAATATATATTAAAATTCCTTATATTCAACTTGTTTGTTACTACCTTACAATATTATTATGTGATAAGCTTAAGTTATTTCAGAAAACACCTTTACTTTTCGAAATACAGTAGTGCAAGAAGAGCTTTCTCGTAGACGTTGTAGTGAAGTTTTTAGATTGAATAAGTGTCTTTCTAAATTTGACGAATCGTTCCCGTCATTAGCCTTTTTATTTTGATTTGTCTTCGGATGTTTAATATTATATCCGCACGTTAAGCGAGCAGTGCTGAGTTAGCGACAGATTGCTGCTATTTTACTCGAAACTATGTGTAGCCTTTTACTATTATTATTATAAATTATATTTTTTTAACCGCAGTCAGATTATGTACAATATCTAATGAGTATTTAATATTTTATTGTACTGTATTATACTTACGTAATTATTAATGAAAAAATAATCATATAACTTCTATTACTATACTTCGATAGGCGGAGCTTCTTTATGATTGCACAGTAATTTGACTCCGAAAACTAGTAATCAACTTGTTTATAATGACATCATTTATGTGCACAAAATTCTATATTGGTAAAAAAATCTTTATGGAAATGGGTAATTATTTTCGATCGCATACGTAATTACTACCCCAAAATGTTAAAAGTTTTTCGTCTTCGAAATAAAGATCCAATCCAACTTATACGAGCGCAATCCCGATTGTAATTATAGTACTTTATTCGCTGTTATTTTTATTTATGAACGTTAAATCGAAAAAATCAGCTTGAGCAGCGGATTAGTAATACTTTATCACATGATAAAATTCAATAATTTATATTTTTAAAGTTTTTGCATAACGCATTGGCAAGGGTATTCTTTTAATCGCTAGAATGAAGATTGTTTTCCTTAACAATTTAAATACTCGGCTTTTAGTAAGGAAAGTAAACATAAATTAAGTAGTCAAATTTATTGCTAGTAAATTCGGGTCTTTCTGTTTATGTCTTTAATACTTTTAATGGATTTTTTTTTTAAAATAATAAGTCTTAAATATATTTTTTCAATGTAATTGATTTCAAAAACATTCATAATATTTATAAAATTATTATTATTATTAATATTTAATATATTATTAATATTTAATATATTATTATTTATACTTATCTATTTAATTTTAAGAAAAAATGTTTACTTTTTGAATTTTTATTTTTATACTTTATATTAAATTTAAAAGTTTTATTTTTTTTTTCAAATATAAAAAAAAATTTTCAAATGAATTATTATAATTTTACAACAGATAGATCAAATAGATTTTATTCTCTATTAAAGAAATAATTTCTAAATTTAAATATCAATACTAATTACTAGTCAAAAAATATTTATTCATTATAATATAAAACATAATATTTTTAATATATTTTTTCTATATAATTCATTATATAGTATTATATATTTAATTAATTAATTATTTATTTATCCTTTATTAGTTATTTATATATTCTTTATTAAATAATTAATAAACTTTATATATAATATATGTTGATAAAACTAAAACTTTAACTAATACATGCAGCTTAATAAAATTAATTTTAAGTATAACTTTGAAGTTATTTATTATTCTATTAAAAGTTTTAGGAAAATTCTTTCAATTTTTAATATTATTGCCTGCAAGTAAACCTATAGATCAATACTCAATATTGGTACTTCATAAATTATATCCAAAAGCCACTGGATCCAATTCTTCAGGAGAAAACTTTTAATATATACTATGTCCTAAGTATTTTTATTCAACTTAAAATAGATTGCTGCTATAGTTGTTCTCTTTATCTATTTGATTTAAAGAGTATTAAATAGGTTGACAAATTGGTAATAACTATAAAATTCACTAAACTGTAAACTATTCTTTGAAAACAATAAAGAAATATTGCTTAGTATTGGAGGTATTCACTTGAAAAGTGATTCAAGAATCCAAATCTAGTGAAGAATTTTAATTTTATTATATAAATAATTTAAAAAACTATTTTATTATTAATAGTGCATATAATACTTTTATAAAACATATCTAAACAAGAACATTAATTAAACTTATTCTTTTTATATTAACAACTTTTGCTTAATTTACTGTTTACCTTAAGAACTTTTTTTACTTTCAAAAACTTTTTAAATTAATTCAAAGTTGAATTTATTGCTACTTTTTATACTTTTAATACCCAATATTATTTTAATCAAATTTTTTTACCCTATTTTTCATTCTAAGTTCACTACTATTAAAAAATTAATTTTACATCTGATATACACATATTTACTTCTTTAACAACATCTATTAAAAATGAGTATCTATTATTGAACAATTTTATTTATTCATTATTAATTCTTTTAATCTATCTAACTTACCTACCCAATCAACTCTTTCCACTGATCCTCTGACCATACACAAAAAAAATGTTTGCAAGAATTTATTTTATTTCTTTACCAAAAAAGCCTTAACACTTCCCTTAAACCAATTTGAGAAGAAACTCAAGAGTCGTCACCATACTTTCATACTTTCTTGCCTCTTATAAATATTTCTCTTCACACAAAAACATGATTTTTATTGACCCAAGCCATGAAAATATTCTTCTTATCAACAGCAAAAAAGTTTTAAAAGAAAGAAGAACTGAAGTGCTTTGATCCTTACACTTAGTAAAGAAATATTACAGAGCAGTACTTATGATAAGAGAATCTTTAGAACAGACTCACTCACTATTTTGTCAAGGTAAATGTTCTAATAGTGCTCATTTTTTATTTTTCTGAAGAATTTTGCCTACCTCAGTTTGACCTTGAATTTTGAATAGCACTAAGTTACTTGCACAGTGATTGGACAAAAGAATACACATCAGTAAAAGAATATAAACAAGCTTCTATTGGTCATTTTATGTGGCTCAAATGCATTTCCTCAGCTCTATAAGAATGGGTTCACTATAAGTTATTGATTCTGATGCTAATGGATACAGGATATGTTACTATACAAGTTATTGACCATTTCCAGAAAGAGTTCATCCAATTATAGTAAAGATTATAAGATGTTGCATCTAATTTTAGGAAATTCAGTCATCTATCTCATGTCATTAGATAGGTTCCATACTTCATCAAATAGATAAATATTTGAAGATAGGGTACTGCTCCTTTATCGATTTCTTGACTCAGATTTTAGGATACAGAGAATGAAGTGTATGAATAATAAGCTTTTACTTAATATTATATAATAATAAGGATTAAAGAAAATAGTTTGTGGATTGGCCTAACAGTATTAATATATATGTATCTACCTCCAACTTCTTTCTATCTCCAAATAAGATTGAACTTACATCTCCTTCCCCATATTCTTCTAAGAAAGTGACTTAGTAATTATCTTAAAAATTTCCCTTTCTACTAAGTATTAGTATCTTACTCCTGTATATAATTTGCACTGATATTTTGGGAGCTTCCGCAAGGAAGCACAAGTCAGCTACCAAAAGCAATGGCTGAGATTCACACATTTTTCAAAAATCCAGATAAAGTATCTGAAGCATAATTGATATTGTGCAAAAATTATTGAAGAATCTAAAATATGATCAAACCATGTATTGATGTTTCTACTATTATATATAAATGGATATTTGACACTATCTAAGAGGTATTAATGAATACGTTTCACAAAATTTTCTTTCTTTGTATAAGTCGCATAGTAAAGAATTGTATACATGGATTAACTTCCCTATATATTTATTTATTTTTCAATCTCTCTTCTTTCTTCCTTTTAAAATTTTTTCAGCACTAGTAGTCTTTCGCTAGTTCTCACTTTATAGATAGTAATATATCAGTATAATTATATTATTAATTTTATAGGTTTATAATTATATTTTTAACATGTACTATTCAACATTTAAAAACTATATCCAATAAAGTAAAGGCTAAGCTGGAGTTAAAAAAAAAAAAATCTAATTTATCTACTAATAATATATCTTATATAGATTACTTTACTTTATGCATATTTAAAACTTATAGCTATTACAAAAAACTTTTATTTTTAATAAGCTAAAATAGATAATTCAAGAATAGTAAAGGATGCACAAACATATTGAAAGAGACTTTGGATGATTTGATTTAATTAGAAGATTTATTAGAGATACAGTATATAATATCAAAAATAGGAGAATTCAGATAAAACCTTGGGTCAACTACTTTGAATGGTTGGCATTTATATATATAATTGAATATTAATATTTGATGACTAAAGTGATCAAAGTGACCAAATCTGCCAGATTTCTCAAATTAGATCAATATGTCAGATTTGCTCACTTGGATAACCTGTTAGCTAAATATAGATAAGATATAATAATAGAATAAAAAAATTAAATAATATGTACTATGTCAATCACTACTTTGCCCTAATAATTGGATCTACCCTATGAATCAATGAAACATACTTTGCATCACATGTATCACATAATCTAAAAATAGAACTAAAGTAATATGATAGATAAGAACTATAGATAATAATCAAAAGAAAATATAACTAATAATTCAGAAATATTTCCCCCTACTTAAGCAGTGAGTTCCACGAATCAAGAATTCACAAGGAGTGGATATTCACTAAACTTCAACTTGATAATTATAGTCAAAGTTGTATATCTTGTTCTCAAAATTTGCTTAATTCCAAACCTTTCAAAGAGATCATAAATATAATAGTAATTAGTAAGATAATATTTAATCAAGTGTTTATTTAGGTAGGATTGTAGTGATCAGTTGAAAACTCCTTCCAATAATTCCCTCAAATAGTATGCATAGATCAAGGAGAAAATCCTATTTTTTAGATAGATAGCATATTGCATACACCTATATATTAGCAAGACCTGATTTTTAATGGACTAAAGTAAATTATATGGTATTGCAGTCACATGTACAAATTCAGAAATTGTGACCAGAAGATTATCCAGAATTAGGTCCTGAATGATAGTCATAATAATTTTTGCATGAGTATAGTAATTCTTTTTGATGCAAACTGGTAGGTAGTAGGGTTTCATATATATTTGTTGGGGTGGTACAATCATTTATATTCCCTTTTTTAATATAAGAATTTTCCTTAGTTTGTTAGGTATTCTTTATATTCCTTTTATTATTATGTCAAGAGATATCAGAGCTGCTAAAGCATAAAAACTCACTTGCTCAAGAAGTATGGATCATTTGTGGACAACTGTTGTTATTCTTCAAGAAAGGGTCAAATATTTGAAGAGACAAATATATCATAGTGAGTGGTCTCAAGCCAATCTTCAAGAAAAAATCTATCAGTTAGAGAGAAAAGTAGAGCAGTTGGCCTCCAGAAGTTTCACTTCAACTAGGGTCAAGGATTGAAGTTGTAAAACAAGAACTTGTGACAAAGGGTGGCTAGGCTTAGTGTCCTGTTTGTTTAGTTGGATGTTCCTATTTCTGTTCCTTTGGATAGAATCTTTTCCTTGCTTGAGCTTTGAGGTTTTTGTTTTTTTTTTTCATATTTTCACTTGTCCACTTATAAGTACTTCACCTTAGGATTATGCAGTAATTGCTAAAAGCCCTGGGGCTAGCTGTAATAGTGGTAAGAGCTCAGGGGCAATTACTATTACACTGTATATTTCTTCTTTCAGTTTTCAATATATATAGTAGATTTCTATTTTTATGATCAAAATATGGTTTCAATAAGGCCAAGTTGAGAGGGCAGCTAGAACTTTTCTATCCATTATTCTAAGTTTAAAGGCTCCATTTCCCAAGTTATCAAGGACAAAGCAAGGTCTTTTCTATTTTGTTTGAGTTTTTCAATAAAGTGTTTGTCCCTGGCAGCATAATATACTAAAACTTTATTCTTAATTTTGAAGTTTCTTAACTTTTTCAACTTCAGGTCAAATTTCTTCTTTTGTTTGCTTTGAGCTTTTAGAATATTTCCCCGGACAGTGTCTTGAGCAGTGAATAGGGTTTTAGTCAGTTGATAGAGTCTAATTAAGATATTTTCTTCTATTTCTTCATCTATTTCCATGTGGACATTTGAGGGTTGTGACTATAAATCAGATAGAAGGGAATAAATTTGGTGGAAACTTGTTTTGATCGGTGATAGACAAATAATATTGATCAATAAATTCATCCCAATCCTCCTTTACCTTAGTTGTTTTTTCTAGAGATTCATATAGAGTTTTATTGAAGCACTCTACTAGTCCATTTATTTATAGATAATATAGGATAGAATAAATATGTGCCTTTGAAATTTTCCCATAAAGCTTCAATTATTTCATTCTTAAAATGTATTTTATGATCAGAAAGTATGTGTTTTGAACATTTATGTCTACAAATAATAACTTAATAAATAAAATCTGCAACTCACTATCCTGTGGCATAGGTGATTGCTTCAGCTTCAGGCCATTTTGTAAAGTAATCAGTTGTAACAATAATATATTTGTTTTTCTTGTTTATAATTGACAGGAGTCCCATAATATCAATGCCTATTTTAGAGAAGGGGTCACCAACTTTGATTGGATATAAGGGTTCAAGGGTCCTGAATTTGTCTCATTATTGACATCAATCATAGGTATTAATATAATGCTTCATATTTTTAAATATATGGAGACAGTAGTATTAATTATATAGTTTTTCAAAGATCTTGTCTTTAGTAGGATGGTTATATAGTAAGTATAAGATTAGTTCTACTTCATGTTTTTGAATCACACAGAGTAATTGATTCCTTGTTTTCCTGTGGCAATATTTTTTGTAGAATTGGTTGTTTTTACTTAGTAGTATTGTGCTTTAGAGATAAGTTGCTTTTGTTGTTTGTTGTCAAAAGTGTCAAGTAATTTATTATGTTGAAGATAGTTTTTGAAATGATGATAATTTGAAATTCTATTTTGGTAAGATAAATTATATTGTTGTTCAAAATACTGACTACCTGGGCTAGATATTATTTATTGTCGAATTTCATTTGTGATTGCTGATTTTGAATTAGTTTTAAATAAGTGTAGATTGAGAGTTATAGATGATTGGTTCATTAACATCATATATCCTAGATATGGCATTATCATTGTTGTATTTTCTTTCAACTCTATCTTTAATAGTGAAGTTAAAGAATTCCAAGCAGAGTATCTACCTTACATATTATCCTTTAAGTTCAGTTGTTTTCAACCATTGAAAAGCAGAATGGTCAATAATCAAAAAGAAGTATTGAGTCCTTAGATATTAGTGAAAGTGTTCA
Source organism: Acaulospora colombiana (assembly GCA_910592055.1). Lineage (NCBI taxonomy): Eukaryota > Fungi > Glomeromycota > Glomeromycetes > Diversisporales > Acaulosporaceae > Acaulospora > Acaulospora colombiana. Next base: position 19,621 of record CAJVPT010000496.1, read on the forward strand.
ACAGCCCAAATAACTGCAAGACATTCTAATTTAGTCGCAGAATAGTTTTACTTAGCTTTTTGAGACTGTAGTTAGTATAGACAATTGTATATTCCTTTTTTCCATCCTTTTGTATCAGAACAGTACCAATATCAGTTTAAAAGGCATCAGTATAAAGATAAAAGATCTTAAAGAAATCAGAATATCTCAAGAAAGGAGACAAAGTTAAAAGTCGCTTCAGAGTTTCAAAGGCTTGCTGATGATCATCTATTTATTCAAAGGGAGTATTCTTTTAAAAAGAGAATTCAGAGGGTGGCAATGGAAAAGAAGTTTTTGATGAACTTCCTATAATTAGAGGCAAGTCCAAGAAATTCTCTCAATTGTCTAATGGTAGTGAGCCTTGGAAATTCCGTAAACTTTACAATTTTGTTGTCATCAGGTTGAATTTCTTTGTAGTTAATCACATAATCAAGTAATTTCACTTATAATAAAAAGAAGTGACATTTTTTAGAGTTCAACATCAGAGAGGCATCTCTGAGAGTATCTAAGATAATAGAAACATGCTGATAGTGAAGTTCAAAGATAGTAGAGAAGATAATAATGTCATCAAGATTAACTTTAACAAATTTGCCACAGTAGAGAGCCAATACTTTGTCTATTAGTTACTGGAAAGTTGCAAGAGCATTGCAAAGATCAAAGGGTATAACATTGAATTCATATAGGCCATATTTTGTTGTGAATGCAATTTTGTATTTGTCCATATCACTCATTGCCACTTGTCAATATCCACTTGCTAGATCAAGACAGGTAAACCATTGAGCACCATTGAAGGTTTCCAAAAGATTATCCACAATTGGTATGGAGTAGATATCCTTTTCAGTAACTGCATTAAGTTTCCTATAATCAACACAGAACACTGTTTATTATTTTTATTGAACACTATAATAACAGAAGAAGACCAGAAGCTAATAGTAAGACTGATGATTATTTACTGCAATATTTCCTCAATTTTCTTTTTAATAAATTCCTGTTGGTCAGATAAGGCTTTATATGGTCGCTATTTAATTGAAGTAGCATTTCCAGTATTAATGCTATGGGTAACCACTGTAGTTCTTTCTAGATTACTTGTTTGACCTTCCTTGGAGATGTGATTAACAAAGACATTCTTTTGATAAGACAGGATTTGTTAAACCTCAGCTTGTTGTTTCTTGATCAAGATTCCAATAGATAGTTCAGGGGAGAGTTCCTCAGATTCAGAATAGTCAGAAAAAAAGATAGTAGGATTGTTATTCTCGGATTCAAGAACAAGATCAGATATGTATACCTTCTATTTCTCAAGATCACTTTTAAATTCATATTCAATTTTATCAAAAGTTCATTCTAATTATTCTCATAGTTATTATTACCTTATGTAAGATATGGGAAAGTATCAGCATAATGGGTGGTTCCTATAGTAATAGTTTTATTCTTATAAGTTATTTAAAGAGTATGGTCCTCAAAATTCCAATTTGCCTTCATGTGTCCAACCAATTAGTTCTCAGAAGGAAGGTCTCCTCACATGACTCAATTACTTGCAAGATCACTGATATAAACAAATCCTGAATAAATATTTTCAATGAAGTTATTTGTTCAAGGGTACTGGCTCATATATCATTATAGCAATTACAATGGTTTTGGACTGAATATCAATTTCCAACCCAAGTTTTCTTATAAATTTTCAGTAATAATGCCAATAGCAGTACCAGAGTCAAGAATAGTCATCATAGGATTTCCTTTGATATAAACATAGCATCTGGCAGCTGTAGTTTTCCTTAGATCATCAGAGGTAGGATAATTGGTTTCTACATATATCTAAGATCGCTTGAAAATTTTTACCAAGTTTTTATGCTGATTTGGATATTGTAACATTTGTTTCAGAGTAGCTTTGGCAAGAAGATTTAGAACATTCTCAGAGATGTCATGTTAGACATTTGGTCCACAATAAATAGTTGGGCTTTGGTTTTGGACCTTTTGGGTTTGGCAGTAGGAGGGATTTCAATCACTTCAGGTTCAAAGTCATGGATTTCTCTTGATGGGATTCTAGAGAATTTCTTGGTATATAGGTTTAATTCATTATTTGATTCAAATTGTTTTTGCTTTTGCTAGACCTCCCTCTGTTAGTATTTTAGGGTTTATTGTACTGACCAATATAGACTTTCTCCTCATATTCAGATTTATTGAATTCCTTTTCAGATTCCTCGATGATGAAATAGTTCAAAAGTTACTTGGACCTAGGGGAGTTTGCTTGAACCTTTTTAGACATACATTTCCTAGCCAGATGTCCTGGTTTATTGCACCTAAAATATACAAGTTGGGTAGAATTAGATCTATTCATTGGATTGGAGATAGATTGCCTCAGGTGATGGCCTTGTTTTTCCACTTGAGTAGAAAGAAGTTCCAATTTTTCAGTCAAGTTCAGTTGCAGTTTTTCAAACTTTTTGGTAAGAGTATTCATAGAGTCTTCAGATTTTAAAAAAGCCATTTTAAAATTCATTGAGATAGAAGCAAGATTGCATGGTTCCTTATTATTGTTTATGACCTAATCATTTTAATAAGCCATTACAAGTTTATGTACAATAGATATACTATCAGAATTGTTCATAGAAACAATTGAAGTCAAATAAGGGAGTAATTCTCTGATGTAGTATCATAGTTGTTGGCTAGGAATTATATCATCTTCAATATTGACCCTTTTAAGAAGTTTTTTGAAAGTGGCATGGTAAGTAGTCACAGATTCATTTGATCTGTACCTAAGTTTTTCAAGATCACATATTCATTTATTGATCTATTACTGGATACAAAACCATTGTTTGAATTTATTAAAGATGGCCTTCCATTTTATGATATTAGTATCAGTATTATTGTCCTCAAAGTATGTTATCCTTTATTCCTCAGTTTCATTCTAAAAGTGTGCATTGAGCATACAGATCAGTTTTTTGTCTTCCCATTGATTAACCATCATGACCTTTTCAAAGAAAGTCAATCAAGTGATAGAATTCTGGATCCATGATCAGAGAAGGGTTCCACTCGCAGTATATTTGAGTATTAAGGCAAAGAATATTGCTCAAAATAATCATAGATATCCTTGGGTATTGCCATTATTGTATAAATATGTGTATTATTAAGAGGGTTAGATATATTAGATAGAATAGAAAAAGAAAAAGAGGTAGAAATACAGTAGAAGAATTAAAAAGTGATTCAAGATATAAGAGTTCATTGAAAAATAAAAGATTTTGAAATAATTGTAAGTTTTGGATGGGCTAAAAGAAAAATGAATGATCCAAGGTATACAATCAGCAGGTAAATTAGATAGTTCAAGGGGATTAACAGTAAAGAGCTTGAATTGTGTAATAGCAGATAAGAGTTTCAAATAAATGTTGTCAAAGGAATAAATATGTGTATATTGGATAGTAAAAATTAATTTTTTGATCGTAGTGGATTCAAAATAAAAGGATGAAATAGTAAAAGTTTAATTAAAATAATATTGGATTACAAAAGTATAAGAAGTAGCAACGAATTCAACTTTAAACCAATTCCAAAAGTTTTTAAAAATAGAAGGTTCCTGGGGTAGATAGCAAATTAAACAAGAGTTGTCAATATAGAATGATAAATTTGATTGATGTTGATATTTGAATATATTTTGTAGAAAGTATTATGTATAATATTAGTAATGAAGTGGTTTTTTAAACTATTCATATAACAAAATTCAAACTCTTTGCTAGACTTTAGATTCCTGAATCACTTTTCAAGTGAATATCTTCAATACTGAGCAGGGCTTACTGATTGTTTCAGAGAATAGTTTATAGAATAGTAAATCTTACAGTTACTACCAATTTGTCAACCTATCCAATAACATTCAAATCATATAAATAGATGAAACAACTATAACAGTAATCCACTTTATGTTGAGGGAGAATAACTCAATGTGATATACTAAAATTGATAATTCAAGGATAATAGAGATTACATAACATATTAAAAGAGGCTTTGGATGATTTGGTTTAATTAGAAGGTTTATTAGAGATATATAATGTCAAGGATAAGAGAATTCAGAGATAAAATCTTGAGTCAACTGCTTTGAACAGCTGACCTTTATATATACAATTGAATATTAATTATTTGGTAACTAAAGTGACCAAAATGACCAAATCTACCAGATTTGTAAAATTAGATCAATATACCAGATTTGCCCACTTGGGTAATTTGCTAGTTAAATATAGATATAATATAATAATAAAATAAAGAAATTAATTTTTTTCTCGCATAATCTGAAAAAATCTAAAAATTACTATTTTAGGAAATCTAAAACAATTTCAGCCTCGAAGAAAAAACAAAAGGAACCTAGGAGTTTCTCTTCCAAGGAACCTAGCCAATAGCATGAATACATCCTTCTTGATGTTCTTATTACAGATATTAAAAAAAAACTAGCAATAATTTACTACAAAAACACAAAAACAAACAAACTTTTCGTCACTGACCCATCCACATCCCACCTTCTTCCAAATCTCAGAAACTGCCCACACATTTGGCTCACATCTATCAGAAGTTCAGAGAATGAACAAGCCGAGTTTAAAGTAATAGCAGCCACATTCGAAACAGTTCAAAAAAATAGACTCTCAAGCATCTGCACCAATATCAATATCTCTACCCTTGAACCTATGGCCATAACCACTCTTAACATATTTCTGGACTTTCAACAAACTTTTAAACTAACAGATAAGAATCGTAAACTAGTTATAAAAGAAGTTATGAACAAAAAACTGAGCTACAGCCTTCACATCTTTTGAAGCAAACTTGATATAATAACGGATGAAAATTTCAACACTTTTCTCTTGAAACAAAAAACCCAAAACCTCATACCCCCTTCAAATACACCTATCCCAACTGAGAAAATGATTTGCAACATTGATATGCAAGTAGATACAAACCAATCTATTCCCTTGTCAGCCCATATGCAGCATACACATGTTAACCAACCCAATCTGTTCAAAAGGAGTAAAGAAAAAGATACCGATCAACAATACATGAACCAACTACAAGCAGTGACAAATGATGTCACAACAAACCAATCAGAAAGACCTCCAAAAAATTCTACAACTTCGTGGGCTGATCAAACCAATAACAAATCAGACATTAGACTTGCTGATTCCCTGAAAAACCACAAAGCACTTCTGGAAATTTGCCAAGGACTGGACACCTTCATACACAAACCAGAGGCAATAGTTAATTTCTTCCTAACTATCAAACAAGAAGCTCTCATAAGAGCCCCTGAAAACCTAAAGGTGATATTCACTAAAATAGAGCTTAGGGACAGGACCTTCTTCCGCACATTCATACAGACAGAATTAATCAAAGGCAAATATCAGTTACAATATGAAGAAATTAAAAAACAATACCATAACAATTATCGCAATAAACATAACATTACCTTTATTACTAGAGCAACAAAATGCAAAATCAGAAACATCATTAACAAGGCTTTATTCATAGCTTACCTCAAAACCAGAGATCTGGCTGATCTAAAACACTGGCAGGTCACAGCACTACTCGAGTATGGATTTAACTACTTCATGGACCCATCCTCTTCAAAAGTTGACTATTACGACATTCTCAAACAAAGCAAAGAAATGATCAAAAACAAACTACCTGAACTTTCTGCCTCACCTGATCTCATCCCTGCAAATATAAAAATCAAACTACCCCATCCTATCCCCATCACATCTCCACGACTTCTAGCGCAAACAGCCAAAAGTCTGTAAACATACTATAACTTTGACCTTCTTCCGGAATCATATTTCAAGAAAAAACTCGAGCTCCCATATAAGCCTGAAAACCTCATTCCAGAAGTCAAGAACCTCTTTCCAATAAAACACAGAGCCCAACTGAAAGATTTAAAAGTACTAGTAACAGAACTCAGGGACTTTTACTATGTTCCAGGAAAACTTCCAGAATTATACTTCGACTTTTCTCCCTCAAACAACAGCTTCTAGCCTCATACACTGAATTGTCTACAGAACTCGCCATACACTTCCCAGTAGATAACAATCCAATAGCCAAAAGAGATGCCACACAATTACTACGAGAGCACAACTTCGCAGTTAGAGCCCTACCTTTTGACTATATTAGAACAAAATAAGCTCTTCCTATGCCATATCAAATCAGTGAGGATTTTAATGTTACACTCCCAATTCAAGAGCAGAGTAAGATAAATCCACTCCTGGAATTGTTGAGTGCAAGATTCATATTCCAGCTTCCATTAGGATCTAAATGGATAGTCGTCAATCTAACTCAAATAAAGAAACCTCCCCTGCCAGCATCATTAGAGCTCATTAAGGAAGATCTCAATATCTCGAAGAAAGACTTACACAAAGAGTCACCCAAATTCAAGGAAACTCTAAACAAGATCAAAATGATATACCACGGACAAATACCATGAGAATGGATTCAACCAGTACTACCTGATCTTCCCACCTTTGAAGAAACAATTTCTTTTCTTAAAAACAATCGAATCAACATTACCCTCCCCATCATAGAAGATGAATCCCTACTGAAACATACTAATGAACTTAGCAACTACTTTTATTTCACCAAACTGCCAGATGACTTTATCAACAAACCAGAGCTACCTGATCCAGAGATAGCTCTCCTCCCCATCCTGTTTTAATGAACATTAGTTGTAGCAATGATAGTTACTCCTTTAGTCCAAATAATAACACATCAATATCACAACATCAAATTCGCAACCTCCTCACCTTAACCACAATTAACATGCAAGGTCTAAATCAACAAGAAAAATTATAATGCTTCATAGACTCTCAACCTAATGCAAGAGACATAATAATATGTACTGAAACAAAATACACAAATTATTATCCCCTTCCCAAAAAAATTAACAACTATACTATAATCTCAAGCCAACCCAACAACACCCCAAGCAATAGCACATGTATCCTCATCTCTAACAGAATAATAAATCACATTTTCAAGACATACACACAAAATGAATATTGGTGTGCAACATAGTTTAAATTTAAATCAAAAATAGAGATAACAATAATCACTCTATATCTTCCACACAATAATCAATTCAGAAACAAGGCAATTTCATTACTCCACGAATTCATCTTCAACAACAAAACTGAAATAATTATAGCTGGAGACTTCAACACTTTCCCAAAAACAATATCATCAATAAATGTACCCACAAACAACAAAAAAAAAAAATATATAATCATCTTCACAATTTAATTGATACAGCGAAGGCTTTTGACAAGGAACATGAATACACACATTCACCTCAACAAGTGCCTCAAGAATTGATCAAGTTTGGCTCACTCCAAAACTGGCAAGTAAAATGCTAAGTTACAATGTATCTGATTCAGCATCTATAACATCTGACTACAAACAGATCAAAATAATATTTGACTGGTTTGAATACAAACCACAGAGAAAAAAATTCATAACAAAGGCATATCACTTCAACAAAGCAACACCCAAATAATTGGTATCATTTAAAGAAGATATTACTCTACAACTTGATTACCTTCCCACTCTCTCATGATTTATATTCGAAAGTATAATTATCCAAGCCCTCAATAAAAACATACCGATCAGAAAATTACAGACTTCAATAAAAAACAAAAGCAATCTTTTCCCAGAAATCAATGAGGCCATAAAATGTATCAAGATAGCCCTCAAGAAAAGCAGATCCAATATATCGGTCATCACTTTACACAAAAAAGCTGAGGAGTTTCACTAACGAGTATCGCAATCTCCTCCCAGCCCAAAATCACTCAAAAAAACACTCTGAATTCTTATCATAGAAAAACAAAAAAAGACAACATCTTTAATAGCTAACAATATTCATAAAAGAGTTAAGGAAAATTTTGCAAACTTCTGGAATAGACCCAAACATTATATCAAAATAGCCTTCAATGATATCAAACTATCTCTCGACCTCTCAATTTTAACTGATGGACAACAATTGCAAGATGACCCCGAAGCCCTGACTAACGTCATCACAAATCACTTCAAAAAACTGCTTACACCCAAAGAATTTGTAATCAATGAAACATGGCAACAAGACTATATACCAAAACAGCAACTAAGAGAGGAAATTTACCAAGACCTCCTCAACACTATCACACTACAGGATTTAGAAGAGTCGATAAATTCATTTTCAACAAACAAAGCCCCAGGCCCCAGCAAGGTATCCTATGAAGCATGGAAACATATAGAAATCTCAGCTCTCAGTACACTAAAAGAGCTCTTTAACAAAATATTAAAAAACAAAAATCCCTCTAGAGTATGGAAACCATCTATTATTACACTCTTACCAAAAAAACTTATCTGGTCCCACAATTTAAATGACACCAGACCAATTGTCCTCATAGAGACAAGCAGAAAAATCTTCACCAAAATCCTTAACAAATGATTATTATCAATAATAGCTGAGGCTGACATTCTATTATTATCCAATTTCACTGGTACAAAAGATTAAAGTACTCTCGAACCACTAGCCATCATTAGGTCACTTATCAGTACCTATACAAATCATGGCAAAAAATATTGGCTAGCCTCTTTCGATATTTCAAAGGCATATGATTCAGTCAACCTCAAAAGTCTTGAGTCTGCCATGAAAAGAATAAAACTACCTACAAAATTCACCAACATCATCATAAAACTATTAACGAACCGGTCACTTCAGTTCATCTCCTACTACAACCTAACCCACTCCATATCAGTCTCATAAGGACTAGACCAAGAAAAAACCATAGCACCTTTGTTATGGGTCATTTTTTATGACCCAGTTATCTTGAAAATACAAAAGATCCTGCCACATAATAACAATATCTTTGCTTACATTGATGATGTCGCAATTTTCACACAAACACTAGCAACCCTACAGAAAGCGACTGACATATTCACATCATTCCTCAAAATGAATTACATAACCTGCAATAAAGTAAAGACTGATCTAATAACAAACCACTCCTAGAAAAGCAACAAATATAAACAAACCCTAAAAGTAGAGGACACAGAGATTACGCCCAAACCATTTGAACAAGATATCAAATATCTAGGAATCTACTTATCTGGTCAGTTCCCAAACTTGTCAATAAAACGAAGGCTCCTAAAGAAATCCAATGAATTCATCAAAAGCATTGCCAGTCAGAAAATGTGGAATGGCCCCATCACAAAGCAAGTTTTACAATGGGTCATCCCAGCTCAGATTGACTATGCCTTTCAAGTCATGCCTTTAAAAAAACATGATATCAACACACTTCAAACATCATTCAACAAAGCAATAAAAAAGAAATTGAGTATAGAACGTACCCTATCAAATAGAGTCTACTTCTCACAAGCTGGCATCAATTCAACAGCCCTCAAGGACCGAAAGTCAATTACACTAGTCAAATTATTAGCCACCATTCTAGTGAACAAGAAAACCACCCCCTTTATTCAACAAGAAATCTTATCAATCCAAATGAACAGTGCAATCTGGCTATGTCCAATCTGCCATCCCCAACATTTTGAACAATCCTGGATTACAGAAGCAGCCCATATTGCAGCAGATTACAAAATAAACATCTGCCCA
>CAJVPT010000497.1:0-29198 GCA_910592055.1 Acaulospora colombiana
GTATAAAACTTCTTGTGAACATCTTTTTTGTATGTGATCAGAGGATTAGTGAAAAGAGTTTTATTTTTTGATATTAGTTTTTGACTAATAAGTTATATTGATTTTTTAAACAATATATATAATATTCATAAAATAATTATTAATGGATTGAACATTTTTTAGGTAAATAATTTTATCCAAAAAAATTAAATTTAGAGATATTTATTAAAATATTAGATCTATTGATCAAATACTATAAAGCATCTTATAAAGTTATGGATTTTTGAAGGCTATTTATTAAAAATAAGAAAAATTTAATAATTATTTAAAATAAAGTAGATTAATATGTTATATGCTAAATTTGGAGTGAAATATTCAATTATATTATGTTTTCATAAAATATTAAAAGCTTATTTATATTAGCTCAATTTGTAAATTATTATGGAAGTGTTGATTTATATTAGAACAAATTTAATTCTTCTTTATATATTTAGTAAACTTTTCAAATAATGTTATTAAATATCGATTGACCTTTATTTTGTAGTACAAACTAATTAATCTAGTAGAAAATAGATTTTATTTCATATTCAAAAATACTGTAACTTTAATATTGAATTATGAAATATTGAATTTTATTCAATTAGGATGTGAATATATAATCTTTATTTATAATATTTTTGATTGATTTATTCTATTTAGATATAGAATCTCAAATAGGCAATACTTTCATGAATATTTAATTCTAATTTTTTTAAATCATAAATATAATATATAATTAAAAGTTTGACAATGGTTAATGATTTTTTGGAAAAATTTTTAATGAAATATATAGTAAAAAGTGTAAATTTTATAATAAATAATGTTGAATTATATAGTAGAAATTGATTTATAATTTATTTATATCAAATTATATAGTATAAATTGATTGATAATTTATTTATGTCATTAATATACTGAATTATTTATTTTTTTAATAAATGTTATATGAATAATATTATGTTAAATAAATATTTTTTGATAGTATTAGTTTTATATATATAATTGACTTTTAGTTATAAAATCAACTTTCAGTTATAAAATTAATTTTCCGTTATAAAAAATTGTTGATCAGTTATAAAATTGACTTTAAATTATAAAAATTTGTCTTTTAATTATAAAATTATGTTCTCTAATCTAAAGTCAGAAAGAAACATCAATCTTTTTGATTATAAAACTTTTATAAAATTTAATATTAGACTTTAGATATCTATCTTTGCCTACTTCACAAGAAAAACATCAGAAGTATAATTCAGAATATATCAAATATAAGTTAGCTCTTCAACTAATAACACTCTTCAAAAAAGTAGAAATTTCATATAAACTTATTAAGCTATAAGCCCTTAATATAGCAATCGACAATTATAATATAGTATACAATTCTAACTATTAGATCAAAAACTATTATATATAATATAGTATTCTAAATATATTATAGACATTATTAAAAAAAGAAATATATAATACAATAGAAACTCTAAAGTTAATTTATTAAAATACAAAGATAAGATAGATAAGAAATATTATTAAAAAGGTCTTAGAACAAAGATATAATAATTTGTGAAATAATCAAAATAAAATGATAAACTCTTTAATAAATAATAAGCAAATTAAAATAGTTTTAAATATAATTAAAGTTAGAAATAAGGAAAATAACTATATAAAAATTAAAAATAATAAAATAAAAATAAAAATAATTCAAATATACATTATACTAAATAAGGAAAAAAATAAATATATTAAGGAATATATAATAAGTTTCTTGAAATAATAGTAGTCCTTAGTGGCTTTTTGAAATACTAGATGTCTAGGCATAGCTAAAAATGGATTCCTAAAGGGGGAGGCAGAAACAAAAATTAAATGTTCCTTACTAGAAAACATTAAAATTTTTAAATTAATAACTATTAAAAAACTACTTGTAATTGTTCTCCATTATTCAAATTATTAATTTATAATATTTTCTGACTTTTGTTTCTATTAAAGTAAAGAGTTATGAATTTTGTTTCTCAAAAAGGGATATGAGTGATCTGTGAAATTTTATATACTAAATACTTTAGGGCCTATAATTAGATATAGCAGGGTAGCTAAGAAGATGGTACTTATATGGGCAGTAAATAAAATTGGAATAAATTAAATTAGATAGGATAGTATAGTTAAAAATAGTTATAAATATAGCTTTTTCTAAACTAATTTGTACTCCTTTATTTCTGAATTAATATATTTCAGTTAGTATAATTATATAAAAAAAAAATAATAAAAAAAATAAGAAGATATTATCAAGAAGTAATTAGAACATAAGATATTAACTTTGACTGTTTAACAAAAGACTAGAAAGAAGAATATAGTCATAGAAGCTATATTAAAGGAAAATAACACAAAAATCTTTTAAAATCAATTTTTCAAGAAGAACTAAGTGAGATACCTCACATACTCCTAAATAATAAAGCTTTAGGAAATCACAAATTAGTTATTAAATGATAAAAATATTGGATCAAAAAGAAAAGGAATAATTAAAAAAAAGATATTTACTACTTTTTAAAATAGGAAGTTACTCTATATAGCTAAAAACAAAGTTATATCTATTTGATGGTATAACTAAAACCATGAAAGTATGAAATTATTAATACAAAATCAATAGTATTACTAAAAGTTATATAAGGTATTTGTAAAAATCCTCACAAATAGATTAGAAAATATTTGCAAAGTCAACAATATTATAAGAGATTTCAATTATATAGAACTATTAGGAGAAAATAGGATAAAATTGATTAAAATCCTTAATAATATCTATGAGAAAGCAAGAAAAAACAAAAAAGAACTATAGATTTTTTTTAAAAATATAGCAAAGATATATAATACTATTAGTTCAAATATACCAGTCAATCAAAATTATAAAAAGAATCAATATTTTAAAAGATTTTATCCAAATCATAATGGGTTTATTCTATAATAGAGAGTTTAAAGTGATATATGAAAAAGACTTAACAGAACAATCATTACAAGAAATGGAATTGATCAAAAAGAAATTATCTTATACTAGGTTGAAAAATATTTATTTAATATAATACCACTCATATAATATTTATCAAAAAAAAAAATAATTTGACATATTAATAACATAAATAAATTATCAATTAATTTTTACAATATAATTCGGTATTTCAATCAATTTTTACTATATAATTCTACATTATTTACCATATAATTCACACTATTTTTGCTATATTGTATATTCCATTAAAATTTTTATTTATATATTATTATTTTTTTTTAATTTGCAGTCAGATCAATATAGCTTGTCTTTATTGTACATATAAAGATATTTATAAAATGTTTTGACATTTATATACTAACTCATCTATTACCAAAAAACTATTTCTCTAAATACAACATAGGAAATAATATTTTATTTCTTTACTGACTTGAATAAATTCTTTGGCCAATAAAATTATCATCTATAGATCATTACTGTAGATTATTCTAAATTCTGATTGCAGTTAAAAACCAAATTATTTCCTTTTATGACAAGTCCAATTTTTGATTATTTTTATATATTTTATTTTCTCCTTTCTTTTAAAAACTTCTTGCCTTAGGTTTTCTATAAATGTAGGTTCTTTTTCCTGTTCTTGTATGATTTGCATGATAGATTTATGCCTAGATCTTTTGATTCTTTTGTTCTCTTAAGTAATATTTTACTTCTTTTTCCACTCTATTATTTCTTTGCAGTGACTATTCTATATATTCTTCTTGAAATTTTTCCTTATTTTATAGCAAAGCTTACTGATTATACTTTATGTGATTATCAGAGAATTTTGAGTTGTACTTTGATGTAATTCTTCAAAAAAGTGGTTTTGTTCTCTTCTATATATTCATAAATAGTATTGAAAAAGTTTCTATCAGATTATTGAATCTCATTTAACTATTTACTTATTCAATTATTAGTTGCAGAATGAACTTTTTCTTTATCTTTGATTTCTTTACTGATATAGCAATTAATCTTTTTTTTTTACTTTTCTCCATATATCTTCTCTGAATTCTTTGATGACTAAACATTCAAACAGTTTCCTAATATTTCTTCTTGAAGTTCATATATTGGACAGGTCATTATAATATAAATATCTAATTTTCTTTTCTTTAGTATCTGCAATACTGAAAGTTCATTGTGGATCAGATTAATTAAGAAGCTTTTATTTTTATTATCTTTAAAAGAGATATCAAAGATATTGGATAAATTAAATTGATTCCAGGTTAACTAGTCTATAATTTTGTTATTTTTGATCTACTGTTTTTGAATTATTTTCTATATTGTCCAATCTTTTTCAATCTTTTTCCTATTGAATGTTTTGAAGATCCCTTAATACTAATCACTATTGTATACTCCTTCTATATGGCTATTATAAGAACTGTTTCTAACTCTGGTAGTTTATTCCAGATTATTGAATTTTTATGTCTAACTTGTTTAATATGTAGATCTACTGAATTATTGAACTTATAGATCCTATGGGCTTTGACCTTTATAATTTCTAAGAGGAAATCTTTTTTTTTAACTAAGTTTTTGATTTTACTTTATAATAGTCAATTATCAGTCTTTGTTTATCATATTGTTAATATCTTCACTTGTGAACTAATGAATTTCTATATCTTAATTGCAGTATTACAATTAGAGAAGATTGAGACTGTTGTGTTTCAGCAAGCTATATATATTGCAATTAGAATAGCCAATATTTCTGTCTTGCTTGCTGATAGCCATATTGATACCCCTGCTGAGAATTGTTTTATAACTTTGTTGTCTTCTACTAGAATCCAGGCTAAACCTATTTCAAGTTCACTATCTTTTGTCTCTTTTTTATAAGAACTATCTGTATAAAAATTAAATTGATTAACTATACATCTTTTGTTATATTTCAGAATATCTATAAGTTTATCTATATATTCTTCTGATTGGATGACTTGTCTTAATAATATGGTTTTCCAGTTTTCTACCTGGATTTCTACTTCAGATTTAGATATTAGTAGAGTTATTGCTTGTTGTCTTATAGTTATTAACCAATTTGTGAAGTTGTCTGACAAAAGGACTTGTTTTTCTTTTCTTAAATTTTTATATTTATTTAGTTATAGAAAAAGATAAACTTAAGATATATCTACTTCTGTTACTTGGAATAATCTATCTAATTGAAATAGAGTATAGTTTCTAGTAGGATTGCATATTAACTGGTATGAAGCAAACTAAATTTTTTTATTTAAGAATGGTGTCTTACCAATATGTCAATTGAAAAGCTAAAGCAGGCTGCTTAGTATGTTTTCTTTTATCTAGATATATTGGAAAAGCTTTAGTTTGAATATTGTAGCCTGTCCAATCTTATTCATATAATGATCTCCTTAAGAGATTATAAATTTTTGTTACCTTTTTACAGACCTTTTGTATTAAAAGAAGATTAGACTTTTATATTTGCTGAAGATAATCTGAATTTCTCTCTATTCCTTGAGTATTGTTGTAGTTGTATTGATAATTTGATCTAGAAACAATCTTATACTTACAAAGTGATGAAATGGCTTTTTCATATTCTCTATCATTTTGTAGTATTGATTTAATAGATAAGATGCCTTCCTAATAATTAAAGGTTTTCTTTTATTTTCAACTTTTAAAGATAATTTGTAGGTTTTTGATTAGAGAAATATTATAGCTGCCAGGTTTTCTTTGATAATATTGCATAAGTTCATAGAATTATCTAAGATATTTTCAGATTCACAGTTTTTGATCTGGCTTTGTTACAACCAGATTATGATAGTCAAACTGGAGGCCTTACTATTGTTAAGCTGATAGAATAGTACTAATATATAGCTTTTCAATTATATTTTCCAGATACTTTTAAGATCATATATTTCTTTATTATGGATACAACTGTTCAGTATTATTCCACAGATTAATGTTTTGTTTTTGAAAACCTTCCTGAATATAACTGTAAGTTTGTTATATGTCTTCTTATTAAGATATATATGTTTTATTCTATATTCTATTTTTAGGATTAGCACTCTATTAATAATATAATAAGCATGTTTTTTTGTTAACATCTTCTTAGATATTGCTTGAACTATTACTTTGATTTTTAATTTTATTAGACTAATTATATCCTGACTTTTCTGTTTTAGTTCCAATCAGAAATCAAGGAATCTGGCCTAATACTTCTTATCAATTTAATTAATCATGATATTTTCTGTTTTAGCTTGAACTCTTTTAGGATCTTAAGGATTTTGATTGATAGTAAGAAGGACAGGCTTTGTTATATCAATTTGTGAGTTATTTACTATATAGAACTTTTTTGCTTCTTCCAAACTATCTTTTAAGCCTTTTATGGATTTGACAATTCATGTTGTGTCATTCATATAAACTATCACTGCTGCCTTAGGGAGAGCTTAACCTTTTCCTCAGGTTTGTGAAAGTTGGGTAACCATTCTTCTTCTATAGTATAATTCAGATCAATGTTATTTTGGATTCTAAATAGCAGTGAGACATAAAAAATTCTTCAACAGTAGAGAGATTGTTTTTCTTTAATCTATACCATCTCTTGCAACTATTGGGCTAGAAAGTTTATTAGAAAAATAATGCTATAACTTTTGTTTTTAAAAAGATTTATTATAATCTTCTTAATATTTATAGAAATTCAAATCTGATCTATGGCTTTTTCAAGCATAAAGAGAAATATTGTATCATATGCTTTAACAGTATCTTGAAAGAAAATCCATAGTTCTTTTCCTTTTTCTCTAGCTTTCTTATATATACTATTTAGTAGATAGATGAGTTCTGCTATACTTTTTCCTAATAAGTCAACAAAGTTTGAACCTTTAAGAATTTTGTATTGTTTATATATCCTTAATAGATAATTGGTAAGGATTTTGATGAAACATTTTCAAGCTGTTTCTAGAAGAACAATGGATCTGGTATTGCTTAGTTGGTATTTTCAAGGCTTGGATTTAGAAATGAAGTAGATATTACTACTTTTCTATTTCTAAGGTATCTATCCAATATTTAAAACTTTGTTGAATAGCAAGCATAATATCCCTTTTTCTTTGATATCTAAGTACTTGAGCATTTCATAATTGATATATAAGAGACTAACTATCTTATTTTTTGAAAGATGTTGTAAAATAACTTCAAGCTCTTTTATTTTGATTTTTTCTGTTAGTAGTGAATATCATATTGGATCAATCTACTCTTTAGGTTGATATTATTTTTCTAAAGAGGATCCAGGCTTTTAAAGTTAACATTCCTTTGTTTGAAAGCTTCTTTATAATAGTTCTCAATCTTGCTTTTGATAGTTTGTGGATTAGTAGCTATATATACTATCCCCTTTTAATTCTTGATTAACACTTGATCTAGTGTGATTCTTAGTCTTTTGCAGTTCAAGATTGAGCTCAGTATCTATTTTTGATTAAATTTGAGGTCTTCATACTACTTTCTAAGGCTTCTTTAATTTGATTTCTGATTTGAAAACTTTCTTTTTTTTTGCATACTATTTTAAGGCTATGTACTATTTCAGTAATCTTTGATAACAACTCTGGAATTTCTTTTTATGACCAGGGAGGAGCTATTTCTTCTTTGATAGATTTATTAAGTCTTCTTAGTTTTTGAATAGTCTTTTCTATATCTATTAGAATTCTTGTATCCCAGTTGGCTTGTATTTTCTTTAAAAGAAAGTGGATCTTGTTAGCTTCCCTATAGGTTATGAAGTCTTTTTTTGGGATTGCTGATCTAGGCTTCATTTTTTTTTAATATATTAGAAGTAGAATAAATCATTTTTTTTTAAGATATTTGTAAATACTTTTGATGATTTTTGATTCAAAATCATGCCAGGCCTCTTCAAGTTCTTAGGAACCATTCTTTACTCTTTGTTAGGAAGGTTGTGAATCAGTTTTTAAAAATTTGTTTTCTATCTAGAATTTAAATTTTTCCCATTGTTTTGCTATGGAATTTACTGAATCAGATATTTTCTTTCCTTTTGTTATATATTGCTCTTGCACTTTATTCTTGAGCAGATTGTTTGTTATCATTCTTGTTAGTAGTAAAGTATAGTTACTATTTGATAATATTTCTATAGGAATATTCTTGAATTCATATATATTGTTTAAACTGATTTCTGATGATGTCCAAATATAGCCAATTCTATTATATAATATATTTTTCATCTATATGAAAGTAGTATTTTCTTTTTTCCAAGAGTTCTAGATATCCATATAGTTTTAGTCTTCTAAGAAGTTGAAAAAACCTATTTCAGTTTTTCTGTATTTTGATATTTTTTTATTAGTAAATAACCAATCTGCTATTGAATTGATAACTATATTGAAATTTCCCATAATTATAATCTTGAAGTAATTTTTCTACTTGTCTAGGATTTTGTTTTGAAGAAGTTATTGTAGCTATCTTCCAATAGTTTTTTCTGATTACAGATATACTTGATAGATACAAAGCTTGTATATTATTGATAAAAAGTTGGCTTCTATTATATAACTTTCTATTTTTTTAATAAATTCTAACTTTTTCTCAATGTTTTTGTTAATGAGAAGTTTTACTTCAGATCCTCTGGGTTTCTTATTATTGCTACTATAAAAAAACTTGTGTATTTGTTGTGAGGTAAAAGCAAATTCTGCTGCTTCATTTGTTAACTTAGTTTCACAAATGCCTAAGATATCTATGTTAAGTTCTTATATAAGTTTATATAGTTTTTGTTGATCCAGGCTGATATTAATTCTTCTAACATTATGTGTTTTCATTGAAATGGTATCAGTTAATATAGAGTTATCTATAGTATACTTGTTATATAATATATATTTCTTTTCAATTCTATTACTAGTGTTCTTTTTAATTGTGCTAATAAAGTCATTTAGTGATATGTCATATATTATATCAGGAAGGGTTATATTGATATCTACTGTTTTCTTTGAGATTATATCTTTTTTCTAGGATAATCTTGTTTTATCTTATAGGTCAGACTCTCTCTTAATATATTTTAATTGGACTGGTGCTAATATTAGGAGCAGTTGTTTCATTGTTTCTCTCTTATCCTATTTGGTTATCTGTTTTTTCCTTGATTAGATTTATTTTATTATTTGATCATTTGAGATTATTCAGGATCTGATGAAGGGAATCTTGATCACTTTTACTTTCAAGATATGGACTTTCAGATCTATTGTATAAACTTCTTCTTCTATTATAGTGATTAATTGGCTCCTCATTATTATCAGTAGCAAAGTGTTTGGGAGTCTCTGTTGTTCCAGTAATATGTTTATTGTCTCGAGAGTTGCATTTTCTTCTTTTTTTCTTCATTTTATGTCTGTTTTTTTTTTAAAGTCACTTTTTGTTTCTGAGTCTTTCTCAAATTATATATACCAACTTGCCCTGATATTGCTTCTAATATTAGTTTAATCTAGTTATCTTGAGTACAGTTTGACCTGTGTTGTTTCAGAATGGACTTTTTTATTATTATTATTACTGTTTTCAATTTGAGCCCCTTCATTGCCTTATATTGTTCCTTTTTCAAAGTGTTTTTTAGCACTTTAGCTGAGTTTGTGATCATATATAAATATACATTGTCTCAAAACCTTGTACAGATCTTCTAATATTGTAAAACAAACTACTATATATTCTCTTCTTTTTATAAAGAATGAATTTCTTGATATATAACATGCTTTGACTCTTGCATATTGTATTGCTCTTATTATAAGACTTACGAAGGTATTCTATATTTTATACAATTATAGAAACTGACTGTTATAATTTTTGAGAATAGTATCAATTTCATAATCATCTGGTTTATGTTAGATAAAGATTGCTCTAAAGGTATCTGTTTTGACATATATGAACCATATATCTTTTAAGTCTTGTTAGTTTGAAATAAGTCATACCTTGATTCTTATTTGAGAACGAGAGTAGTTATAAATATAAATACTTAAGACTTTTTCACATTTTTGTAAGGTGACCTTAATTTCTTAACAATATAGCTATGGTTCAGATCAATTAGTATAACAATCACTATCTTGTTTTCTTCTTTTGCTACTTCTTGTTTGAAGAACTTCTTATCTGATAATGAATATGAGATTTTCCATTTTTCTACTTGTATAGAAATCAAGGTAAAGTTTTCTCCTTTTTTCATATTAATCTTCTCTATACATTGTAAAGCATCTTTAACTTCCTCAAAGATAAAAGTTGCTCAAGCATTACTATTAAAAAAGTTTTTTTTGAATAGTAGCATGTCTTTGAATAGACTTAAAGCATCCTGAAGATAGGCTATTTGTTTTTTTTCTATGTTTTTTGGTATCCTAGAGATAAAAATTCCAACTTTGAATTCTCCTCTTTTAGTAATATGAAATAGATTTAGGCTGGATGGCTTGGGTTTATTTAATGTATTATAGGAGATTTGTTCTATTATATTTTCTTCTTCAACTCTTTTCTGGATATTTTCTATTTCAAGTTTTTTTTCAAGCTTTTTCTCAAGTTTTTTGTTACCCATTTTGATTTCAATGTCATTTGAATTTCAATCTTGGTTGTTGATTAAATTTTCATGTTCTCATTTAAAGAGATATTCATATCTGAGATTGAATTTCCTATTATAAAGTTTATGAACTTATCCTTAATTTAGAAAATTTCAGGGATATAGACTGATAAACCATTTGTGGTAATATCTTACCCCAAGATATGTCTGACTTTTTCTTCCAGGAAGTGTGCTATAAGATCTTTTTCTTTTTCTTGATTTTGTTTTCATAGATATGGAATATGTTATTTGAGAACTTCGGCTTTAATAAATATAGTTAGATTTACATTTAGAATTTTTGCAAGAATACTATTAAGTATCAAGTATTTTACTGATCTTGGTATCTGATTGGACTTGTTTTATATAGTAAGAGGGTTGAATATAATTTAGATAGCCCATGTTTCTTTTTTCTGGTTATGTTTTTCAACTATTTTGACTATTGTATTGAGTATATGAACACTTTTTTCTTTACAATTTGCATAATTTTTTGTTTCTTTGTTATATTGGTTACATGTAAAGAAGAATTAATTGTTAATTTATTGTTTTGTTTATTTTTTTTGCTTATTTATATTTAGCAAGATTTGTGAGGTTGCTTGTTTGTTGTCTTGTTTGAAATATTGTTTACTTGAATTAGTTGTTGATTCTTTTTGTTTTAATATGTTTGTTTACTAGAATAGTTGTTGATCTTCTTTGTTGTAAAAGATAGACTGTTTATTTGTAGACTCTTGATAAACCTTATTATATTATTTTAATACTGACTTATTTGATACATATGTGTTTGCATAACTTGTTTTGTTGTTTAAACAGATGTATATAAAATCAGGATATTCTACTGTTTAGTCCTTATGAGTCTTTGATATCCTTCTGGACTTTATGAACTTTGAGTTTTTCCTGATTTATTGGTGAGAACTATTGTTAATGAAGTTTCTTTTGGTGTCTAAAAAGGTGTAAACTGATTCTAGTCTAGTTAGAAGATTAAAAAGTTGATATTAGACTCTTTTAAGCTTATTGTAAATTAATTTGTAGATGTGTTTTCCTTTCCTTGTAAAGTAAAATAAAGTAAAACTAAGATGATAATATGCTATCTATACTTCTCTTAATGATAAAATAATCTTTGGAAAAGTGACTGAATATTGTAGTTTGTTGTTAGTCACAGATATTTGAGGGATAAAATGTGTTAAGCTGGCTTTTTTTTTTCAAGAAAATTATCAAAAAAAAAAAAGAATTTTTAAGGAAAAAGAGAATCAACAAAAAGAGTTTTTGCTATCTTTTTTTAATTATATATTATATTTATGATTTAAAGAAATTATAACTAAATATTTGCAAGAGTTTTGTTAATTGGAGACTTTATATTTAAATGAAATAAATTAGTCAAAAATATTATAATAAGGATTATATATTTATATTTAACTGGATAAAATTTAATACTTCACAATTCAACATTTAAGTTATTTTCAAATTTAAAATAAAATATATTTTCTGCCAAATTAATTCACTGAATAAAGATCAATCAATGTTTAATAACATTATTTAAAAAGTTTACCAAATGTATAAAGAAGAATTGAATTTGTTTTAGATATAAATTGTTACTTTTATCATAATTTATAAAATAAAAGCCTATAGTTTTATAAGAAATTTCATAGTATTCAACTAATAGATCTAATATTTCAGTAAATACAGTAACTCTAAATTTGATTTTTTTAGATGCGATCCATTGATAATTGTTTTGCAAATATAATATATATTGTTTAAAAATTGATATAACTTGTCAACCAAAAACTAATCTAGTTTAGAAATTGAGCTGATATTTGATTGATTATTTAAAATTTCAAGCTCTTAATTATTAGAATATGATATAATTAGATTAATAATTCAATTATAATTTATTAATTTTTGCATTAATTTGGATTCAATATTTTGATAACTATTAGGTAATAAACTTAGATTAAAAATTCATAAAATCCTACTTTCAAATATTAAAATTGTTTAAAAATCTATTTAATATACTATTCATTCTTCCAAATAAAAAGTATTAAAATATATACATTGATTACACATTTATATAAATATAATAACAGATGAAGATTTAGAATAAAAATTTTTTTTTCATATTTTTGTTTTATTAATTTAATTATTGTAACTAATCTTTTGTAAATCTTATTTAATGAATTTTATCTTAAAATTTGATATACTAAAATTTAATAAATATTAACAATATTAGTTATAATTTGGCAATTTATATCTGAAAGATATTTTTATCGAATGATAGTTACATATTATAAAAAAATTACTTTATTAATTAGTAGTAAAGTTTGAAAATCCTTTACTACTATTTACTTTTCTTGAAATTCAGCCTATATATGATGGTATTTGAAATATTTTTATTATTGATTATATTTCATCTAATGCATTATTTATCAGTATTTCTTCTTCAATCCATATTAATTTAATAAGCTATTTATCAATATCTAAGAAAACACAGTATATAAGTATAGCAGGCTGATCAGTGAGTCTGTCACCAATAATCAGAAGCTTACATAACTTGCAAATAAAAGAGTCTATTCTTCTATTACATAAAACAAATACATAAAGGTAAAAGCATAAAAAAATTTGAGTAAGTCTTAAGGCAGTTTTCTCTAAACTATTTATAACTTTATTGTTAAAACAATCTATCTAAAAGATTTATCTTAAGATTCATTATTTTATTAAATCATTAAAAGAAGTTATATTTATATCTTTTTTATTCATAGGGTATAATCACTATAGCTATTCTAGTATTATATTATGTATAAATTACTTCATAGTCAGCTAATTCTCTATTATTTAAGCTCATAGTTTTTTATCTTTTTGATGCTATAGCAGGCTGATTGATAAGTTTGTTACTAATGATCAAAAGCTCACATAACCTGCAAATAGAAGAGTTCCATTTTTCTATCACACAAAACAAATACACAAAAGTAGAAATATAAAAAAATTTATGTGAGTCTCAAGGTAGTTTTCACTAAACTATTTATACAATAACTTCAGTGTTATAATAATCTATTCAAAAGATTTGTTTTAAAATTTGACATTTTATTAAGTCATTAAAAGAAGTTACATTTATGTCTTTTTATATATAGGACTATTATATAATTACTATGGCTATTTTAGTATTATATTATGCAT
Organism: Acaulospora colombiana; assembly: GCA_910592055.1. NCBI lineage: Eukaryota > Fungi > Glomeromycota > Glomeromycetes > Diversisporales > Acaulosporaceae > Acaulospora > Acaulospora colombiana. Next base: position 13,707 of record CAJVPT010000497.1, read on the forward strand.
AATTACTTTATAGTCAGCTAATTTTCTATTATCTAAGCTCATAACTTTTTATCTTTTTGATATGAATAAATTGTTTGCATATTCTTTTGTCTTGTAAGAGATATAGTAATAATCAACAATTGATTGTTTCAGTAAGCTTTGGTCATATCATGATTGTAAATCATGTAACTACAGCAGAAATCCTAAACTTGATTTGATTATTTGATCTTTAACAATATGAATGGATTGTTCATGTATTCTTCTATCTTATAAGGACAATTTATTGTTTTGATAAGTTTTGATAATGTTATGATTATCAATTATGTAACCATAGTGAAAATCCTAAACTTGGTTTGACTTCTTTGACTTTTAATAATAGAATCAATAACTAAATATTGAATTGGATCAAAATAAAATAAGTAAAAGAATATAGACTATCTGATATAATTTTTACTAATAAAATATTTTTGTACTATATTTGAGTTATAGTGTCTCTATTCAATAAAATCTCATTTACTATATATGTTATCAAATCTCTCAGTATAAACTATTTGTTTATATTCTCCATGTCATCAAAATCATAATGATTATTTTTATAATTGATATTCTTCTTGCAACAATGGTATAACACTAGTATCAAAATATATCTATATACTTAAAATTAAGACTACCTAAATTATTATTTTTTTTTATTTTTGGCAATTTAATTAAACTTTATTTTTTGCCATAGTTATATTAATTCATTAACAATTAAAAAAGTTAATAATTTATTTGATATAAACATGGTTTACTAGAACCTGGTAATATATTAAGAATCAATATATTTTTATGCTTAAATTATATTTTATATGATAAATTTGTAATAGTAATATATATAATCTTAGTTATATGCACTTATTATTGAATAGTTGAAACCAGTCAATATTTAGTATCAATTTCAAATATGAATTGTCTATATTTTTGCTAATAAATAATTCTAAATTTTTATCTTTAAAAGTTTTCAAATATTACCATCATAAATATCATATAGAAGTTTATCAATATTAATCGATCTACTTTATATCAAAGATTGAATTCAAAATTTGAATTTTAATATATTTATGACAATTGATACTAAATATTAGAATATAAAAAAACTAAATTGAGCTGATCAATTATATTTTATTTAATAATTCTAATTGTGTAGATAGTAAAGAATCACAAGTTTTTTTTTTTTTATTGCTAAATTAGGAAATTCAATATGAACACACTTTATGACCTATAGTGGATTGTTTTTTAAAAAATTAAAAATACTATCCTATCTATATAATTTATAATATTTTTGATATATTACAAAACTAATGAACTAGTCTGATAATTCAAGTATATTGTTAACAGTAGACAAATATCTATAAAAGAGTTCAAATTCTTTGCCACAAATTTCAATTGATATTTATTTCATAAATTTTGGTAATATATATTGCACTATTTGATAAATTAAATTAAATTCTAACTTGTGAGTCTATAGCACAGTGGTAGTGTTCCTAGGTCACAATCACAAAGTTCATAGTTCAATACCACATGAGGGTCATGTGAAAAATTTATGGAATAGAAAAAATTGTCTATAATACAAAACACAACTAGGTCAAAGAAAATATCAAATATCTCTATTCCAGTTTTATACAAATAGGGTTTTCCCACTTCTGATTCTAAGTAGATTTTTCTTCCTATAAAAGATATAATTAGCATGATTAAACATAAACAAATCTGGAAAGGGTACAAAATTGGCAACTGCACCAAGTCTATCAAGAACTATTTAAAAGGTGTACTTCTCTTTTTATGGAACTAGCAAGTCAAGTTTAGCAAATTAGTTGAGAGAAATCCAGAAGAATTAAAGATCCAAAAATAGGGATATCTAGATTTTTTAAATAAATAGTAGTAAAAATTTAATCTGATCAGATATTTCCAAACAATAAGTCATTTAGTGAATCCTTTAAAAGTAGGGTTCTAGAAATATTTATTAATACAAATGATAAAAAATATGTAATCTCTGCAATTAAATTTATAAATTACTTTATCAATGTTAATAAATGAGACTGAACTTCTATTCCACAAAAAAAAAATTAAATCAAATTCTATAGTTCATAATCTATAGCAAAATCTATATAAAATGACTATTTAAAAATTTTCTAGAATTTAATGAAAATTTAGATTTTGAAGTCAAATAATTTTTTAATATATAATTTATTTCTTTCAATTTCAGATTCATCTTTTTTAGAACTTGCATTATTTAATTTCAGATTTTATTGATTGTTGCTTAATAACATAATTCAACTTGATGAAATATTCCTCTTTTTGTACTAAAAATAAATTTTTATTTATTAAATATTTGATTTTTGTTTTTTGATATCTATGGATAAATTCTATTTGTGAATCAATAAGTGAATTATTGCATTTACTATAGTTACAAGTAATTTCACTTTTTTAGAATTTTTTTTTAAACTTTTGTTAAATAAAGTTAAATTTGAATACATTCTTACCATCTTTAGAAATTGATAAATAGTAATATAAAGTGGCAAAATAGTGATTGATATATTAAACAACTTTGAATTATATTGTAATATAATACAAATATAATAGAACAAATAATATATAATATAATATAATATATAACTCTGAGTTGTAATATAATATAATAAATAATAGTATAATATATATATATATATATTTTTTTTTTTAACCTGCAATCATGCCACAATGGTATGTCTTTATTGAAAAATTGAAAATAAATTTATAATACTTTACAGACTTTCACAAAGTGACTAACTTGTCTTCATACAAAAATACTCTAAGTCAGATTTTGGGGACAATATTTCACTCCCCTAATAGATTGATAATAACCACTATCTATCAGGATCATTGCCAATAGTTTGTTATTGTTAATTGTTCAAAAATTAATGAATTGCTAAGTTAAAAGGGAAAAGGGGAAGAACAATTTGGGAAAGAAAACAATTCAAGGCTCACCAAAAAAATCCAAAAATAAAAACAAACTCTTCTCAAAAAGGATCTATCTGATTGAAATAGTCTTCTTGCTTCACTTGAACCTTAGAAGAAATTTTCTTTTTCATAACCTGCGGCATCGGATGAGTCAATCCAACTGATCTTTCATTTAAGTAAGCACTGGATTGGGATATCTCAAGGAAAGCATTTAAATCTTGGCTTTTTTCTATTAAAGCTTAGTCACCACTTGAGAAACTTAGGTAAGAGACAGGAGTTTGCAATTCACATTACTTATCACTTGGTCTTTTGAAGTCATAGAAGTTTTCATTAAGAGATTTGAGCTTTTTGGGAGCAATCGTTTCCAGAACCTTCTTTCTGATCACTAATGCTGTCATAAAAACATGTGATTGTGATCAATAGAAGCTTGTTTACATTCCAAAAACTAACATGTTTTGTATTAGCCAATCACCTTTGATAAGGATTTGTGTATCAAAAATTCAGGGTCAAACTGAGGTAAACAAAATTCCCCAGAAAACTATGAAAGCAATAGCTCTAAGAGGCCCAACAGTAACTGAAAGAGAAAAATAAGTCCTTTTGTTATCAAAAACCTCTATTTACCTCTCGCTTCAAAGGTTAAAAAGGCCTTCAAGTACTTCACAGTCAGTTCTTCTTTCTTTGGGAACTTTCTTATTATTGGTATCAAAGGTGTTACTTGACTTTTCTTAATCACTAGAAGTCAAGTTTTTGAGTGAAGAGGTTTATAAACAAAAGGGAAAGAGTAAAGGTGATTCTTGAAGTCATACTTCAAGTTGTTTTAATGAAAGTATTAAAACTTTATTAGCAAAGAAGTATAAAAACTTCTTGCGAATATCTTTTTTGTGTGAGGTCAGAGGATCAGCGAAAAAAGACATATTATTTTGTATTTTTTTTGGATTTAAATAATAGTATAATATTATATATAGCCCTGAATTGTATTAAAATATACAAATAATTTTATTTAAATAATCCTTTATTAATTTAATATTTTTTGCCAATATATTTAAAATATCTGAACTAAAAAAAATCAATTGAATATATTTTTTACAGAGAATAGCTTCTTTTATCTTTGCAATCTTCATAATCTTTCCTATTATTATAAACACTTTTTTTTACATCAACACCTAATGTCAAATCTTAAATATTTATTATAATAGTTAAATTTCTTAGAAGAAGGCTATCTATTACATTGCTTGAAATAATGGAATTAGAAGTTATACAAATATCAATTTTAGAAGTTAAATTGTTATTAAAAACTCAAATTAGAGAGAATATTAAAAAGATTATAATTAAATTATTGCAAAATTATTAAAATTTACCTTTATTAATCAATTTATTTATTTAGAAAATGTAGAATTAAATGTGCAGGTTAAAAAACTAGAAAGAGAAAATACTGAATTTGTAAAACAATTAGATCTAATAGAATATATTAATAATAAGTTTTTAGAAGAATTAAAATAGTAAAAATATAAAATAGAAAATTTGAAAAAGAAAATTAATTAGCTCAAATATGTATAACCTGAACTTAATTCTATATTAGTTATAAAATCTAGAGTAGTCAATATATCAGAATCTAAAAGTTTGCTAAGTTTAAAAAAGAAATGGAGAATTTAACCTAGGAAAAATAATAAAAAGACAAAACTGGTAAAACCAGTTATCAAAAATGAACTGAAACCAAAAGAAACGAGAGCAAAAATATAGACCTTAATAAAAATAATTTCTGATAAATATTGTCAATCTATTCAATACCTTCAAATCAGATAAATAAATGAGACAATTATAGCAGTAATCTATTTTATGTTAAGGAAAAATACCTCAGTTATAGTAAATTAAAGTTGATAATTCAATAATAGTAGAGATTATACAAACAGTTAAAAGAGGTTTTAAGTGATTTGGTTTAATTAGAAGATTTATTAAAGATATATTATATCAAGAATAAGAGAATTCAGTAGATAAAACCTTGGATTAACTACTTTGGACAACTGGCATTTATATATATAATTGAATATTAATTATTTGAGAATCAAAGTAAGCAAAGTGATCAAATCTACCAGATTTGTTAAATCTGATCTATATGTCAGATCTGTTCAATTAAATAATTTGCTAGCCAAATATAGATAAGATATAATAATTGAATAAAGAAATTAAATAATATATATTATGTAAATTATTACTTTGCCTTAATTATTGAATCTACTTTATTAATCAATAAGATACACTTTGCATCACAAGTATTATATGATCTAAAAATAGAACAAGATTATTGTAATAGACAAGAACTATAGATAATAATTAAAGAAAAATATAACTATTGATTAAGATTAACAATATAAACTAAGGATAGATGAAGTTTTTTTAAGTGATGTAAATAAAAAAATATTACAAAAGGAATATCCACATTAATAAAATCCATAGCTTCACATTTTAATTTCTTATAAAAGAAAATAAACGAATGATTAGGTGCTTTATATTACCATTAGAAAGAAAAATATCAGAAGACAGAAACTGAAAAACTGGAATCAAACAATTATTATTTACATGCAAATAGCAAATTAAATAAAGTAAGATTAATAATATTTTGTATTTATATTACCTTCAAATATTAATTTTTAATGAATAATTAAAAAAAAGATATGGATAATTAAAGTATACAATCATTTATTGAACAAAGGTCTAAGAAAGTTGCCAAATATCCGAATAAATTAACTGATATAATTAAAGAGACAAAGGTTTATTTATTTGAAAAAAGTAAACCTGATTCAGAAAACTATACTAAAAGAAGAATAAATATATATAATTACAGTTGGCATTTTGAAGAGATATTTTTTGACAAAATATTTTATGCTGAATAATTATGATATTAATCATACTTATTTATAGTTAAAGAATTTGTTAAAATATTTGAATGAAAATTTAAAATAAATTCAAGTATTTTAGCCAACTTGTAAATAATATCATAACAATTTATATTTCTATAATGTAATATTATCAAAAGATTTGTTGAATTGGATATATAGTTGAAAAGAAATTTCAAAACATGAACAAGAAAAAAAGTAGAAAAGAATAAAGAATCAACAGTTAAATTCAAAAAACAAAAAATTACTGAATATAAGGAATCATTAATATATTCAAAGAATAAGAAATAAACTGGGGAAAGTATATGAATAGATGAAATTTGAGGGCAGTTAAGTTAAAAGAAAAAAGTAAAAAATTTCAGAAAATATTTGACAAGGTAAAAGTAATTGGAGATAGTTTTAAAAGATTCAAGCTAAAATCTTTAAAGGAAAAATAAAAGCAAATAGAAGAGAAGAAAGAGGTGAAAGAGAAAAGTAATGGATAATTTAGTCAATTGATTTTTTAATTTTTTAATAAATTTCATATAATTTATTAAACTTTCTAAATATTTATCAAATTTCAATACTAGATTTGTAACTTTTACTGAATTTTTTACACAATAATTTTATTGCTGCAATAATTTTTTTGCCAAATTTTTTGTCACATTATCAATTTTTTTTGCCAAATTTTTTGTTGCGATATCAATTTTTTGCTGAATTTTTTATTATAGTATACAAAAATTTTGTTTTTGTCTTAGTATACAATATTTTTTTTCCTGTAATATTGCCAGATTTTGTGCAGAATTTTTTTGCTACAGTATACCAATGCTAAGTAGCAGCAATAAAAAATAATTTATCAATTCTTTTATTATCACATTTTATCAAATTTACAATAATTTGACTATTAAATAATATAATTTTAACTAGTGTCATCTCTGATATGAAGAATATTTTATAATCTTTTATTATGTAAAATTCAAAATGATGAATCAAAAAGCTACAAAATTTTAGTTACATAGAATCCAGATTTGAAAGAAAATAATAATAGGAAGTTAGAGTCATAATATGCAGTAATAGCCTTTATTAATAACATTATATAAATAATATAATTCAAGAAAAATATGAAAAAAATCCTAGAAAAAGCAAAAATCTTTTATAAAATAAATAATTTTTAGATTAAATGTAACAAATTTATACTAATTACTATTAATAATTTTAACTATTATCTAGAAGAAATATAAGTAGGAGTCAATAAATAAATAGTTAGATAACTGAATAGAACTAAACAAGTAAGATTTCTGGAAATTTGGATAAATAGCAAAAGACAACTATCAAACTTAAAGAATAGATGCTTAAGAAATTAATGTAGTTATTAGAGCTCTAAAAAAAATAAAAAGCTGATTAACAAATAAGCTCTTTACATTTTGAATAGAGTACTAATATTAAAAATCGAATTCAGAATGTAATATAGTATACTGTCTTGGAAAATGTGTAATATTTTAACAATTACATATAGAAAATAATTAAAAAATAAGATTATATTATACTGATTGATACCCAAAATAGTGTAATATATTATTCCAAAATTTATAGCTTAAAGAGTATTTGGATATTACAAAAAAAAAGTTGGTTAATAGTGTTAGACAATATATTAAATGATTTAGAACCAACTAAAACCATAATGATTATCAGACTTAAGCAAGTATAGATCAAATATTAGGAGCCTATCAATCTGGTTATTTATAGATCACCAATTATCTTTCAGAAAGAAATAACTTTATGCTATAAATAATGAAACCAATCAAGAATATGTGTATTACCTTTTAAAGCTGAAAATAGAATAATATTTTTGAATGGGTTAGGAAAATAGTTCAATTAGAGAATACTTATTAATGAAAGAGTATTGAAAAACTATTTCATCCCTCAAAAAAAATAAGCTAATATATATAAATCAGTTAGTTGACTATGAAACAAAAGAAGTATAAAATTGGCAAATATCCCAACTTTTATAAAAAATAAACAAAGAATTTATTTTTAAATAGTATTTATCTATAACTAAAATAATACAAGGAAATATATTAAAATAATTTATAAAATCCTAAAAAGAAGATTAGATAAAATGAAGTTCAAAATATCCTATCTTTAACTTTAATTTTGATAAATAATAGAAACTCTAAATAGTTATAAAAAGCAAGTTTTAATTATAACAGATGATTTAAAAAAAATGATTCTAAATAATACTAGAAGATATATTAAAATAAAGTACTTTGTATATATAAGCTTTTTTAAAAAACAAGAATCAAAACTAAACTAATGTACAGATATGCACAGAACATATAAAGATAAAAGGATGTTATATAATTGAAACAAGTATAAAGAAAAGAAAATATATATGGTTCCCTATCTCAATATAAAAAAGTTTACCAGAAGAGTTCAATTACTAAAAATTTTAAATTCTAAAGAAGTATTAGAAAAAATAATATATAGAACAATCTATAGTAATTAAATATTCTTTTAAATAAAAGAATACTACAGGTTGAAGTAGAGAATTGAGAAAAAAACTTTATTAAAGATCATATAAAAGAAAATACTTATTAAATCTATCTAATTAAGATATTTAATTACAATAAAAAAAAAAAACAATAACCTTTTATCTCAATAAATCTCTTATAAATTACAGAAGTATAGTTATAAAAATAGAAATAATATAAATACAGATAAAAGAAATAGAAAAAGAAAGCAAGTTTCAAACTAAAATAACTGATTAGTCCTTATTTACTAGAATAAAATTAGTAGCAATAGTAACTATACTAGTAGCTCTAGTAAATAGCAAGGTCAATATTCATATAAATAGTCAAGTCTATATCTCAAAATAAAAAACTATAGAAAAGGAGAATCCCAAAATGACTTATAAAAGATGATTAAAAGAATAAAACTGATTTCTGTAAGTATGAATGTTGGATATTGTAAAAAAAAAAAAGCTAGATCTTAAGCTTATCAAGGTTAAGACATATTCCAATATTTAATATAATAAAGAAGCAAAAGCCTTTGTCAAAGAAGTACTAAAGTTCCTAGTAATAAAATAAAAAAATCTTGTCTTATCCAAGATCATTACAGAAATCAAATAAAAAGACATAGTATTAGATATCCCTATAAAACAAGTTATTAAAAAAATAAATTACAAAGTAATGGCCTATTAATAGATAACTCAAGATAAAATTAAGAAGAAATAGGACTAGCTAATTTAAAATATTACAGATTGTGATAATAAAACTCCAGTTAGAATATTAGGGGTCTGACATTATATAATAGTTTTCAAAAAGTATCAAAAACAACTAATTAAACAAAAAATTTTACAAACATATTCCATTATAGAAAGCAAAATTATCATTAATAAACAAATAAGATATATTGCCCAATTATATGATATACCTAAATATTGAATACTTGTTAAATAACTTATTCCTTCCTGAAAGTACTTGTAATAGATTGTTTAGCAAATTGGCAAGCATATTCAAGTATAAGCTTGAATTAACAAATACAATATCCAATAATGTTATATATAATCTACAAGAATATAATATTTTCTATTTATAGATAAACAGCTACAGTTTATATATCCAATTGAATACAAAAAATAAATTAATAAAGTATTATAGAAGATTTAATTAGATATTATTTATAGTAGGTATAGAATCACTTTTAATCAATAAATAGTATTCTTGCTTATACATCATTCTTATTATACTAGTAAGAAAAATTTTTATATATGGTATTATCTTATTACTCAAAATAAATGGATTCAATTTCTTGCTGAATAAGTGCAAACCTATCATCACTATAATATATAAAACAAATATAATAATAGAAAATAACATAATATCATAATTCTATCACAAACACAGAAAACAATTTATCAAACACAACCTTTTATTTATCAATCAAATATTAAATGCTAGTATAATTCATACTCTTAACTGGTTACAAGTCATCAGATATAAAGATAAACAACCTCTAAGACATATCTTAGAATAGTTCACAAATATCTAGTAAAGAATAAATGATTCTATAATTAAAGTATTGTATTTACAAATCATTAGTATAAATCTCTTCATTCAAAGTATTGGATTAATAATGTACTGTATTCATCAATTACATTGAGTAGCAACATACACTTATAATACATTAGTTATTAATAAAAAAAGAATATAATTCAGATAGTAGTATTACCTATATATATTACTATATAACAAATAATGAACCTCCATTTATCAAATGTAATAGATGCTTAATAAATAATAAAAATAAAGATCAGAATTGTTTTTTTAATACAGTTGCATAGAAAGTAGTTGAAATTCTAGTTATAACAAGTTGCATATTTATATTTCAATATACTACTTCAAATAGAAACCTACAATATAGATCTAGAGTATCACTAGAATCAATTTACATTATATTAAATTAAATAAATACATTTTAGCAGGCCCACCAACAACTTTTAACAGTAAATATTTTCCATAATACACTATCCTCACAAATTATGATACATCTTATTGGCAATTAAAACAAAATTATTAAACTCATACACATATCTAAAGAAGTAGTTACATATACAAGATTCAAGATTTATATTGATAGTTTTTTAAGCAAATAGAACAACAAATCATTTATAGAACTAGGTTATATTATTATTATCTCAAACAAAGTAGAATATATATTTAAAGCTTAAACTCTTATATACCCTTTCTCCTCAAGAATCAAAATCATAACTATAATAACAGCAATATTAATAATATCAAAAAATTCAATAGTTAATATCTATATAGATAACTAAATAACAATTAACTGTATCTAATAGACTCTAAAAATCCCAGCATCATGATACATCAAAAAATAAAAAAAATTCTTCATGCTTCAGATCCTTAAGAATATCTATAATTTTAGATATCTCAATTTACAATTGTATAAAGTTCAAGCATATTCAAATATTAAATACAATAAACAGGTAGACTAGCTAGTCTCAATAGAACCAGACCCACAAAAGATATGATCAGGTACTAACATTCTTAATATATAATATACTCAAAGATCACAAATATCTATAATAATACAATGGAATAGCTATTATATAGATATATTAGTCAAAAATATTTGTAAAAGATTACTTAAACTAAATATATTATTCAATGTTATTTATTCAACAGAACACTCACAGATTTTACTGAATAATACAAATATATCTATTGACAAGAAATATACAATCACATATATTTATCTAAAATTAGCAACTCAAATATCTTAATTGAAGACTAACAAATTCAAAAGTTTTCATCAAATCTTTGAAACAATAAACTCCTCATTAAATCTAAACTATATAGTAGGAAATCCTTATTATACAAAGATAACAAATGTTATAAATGCAATCAAGTAAAAGATAAATATCACCCTTTCTTATATAAGAACAACAAAATAGATATCAAATATCAAGTTGTAACAATCATTCAAGAAATGATAGTCAAGCACATATTCAAAGAAAAGAAAATTAAAGTGCAAAAAAAAATAAGTAACAATATAACTCTGGATAGTATACAAAAATTCAAATTGTTTATCAAAGATGTTTTCTTCAAATCTATTATCAAAATTATTTACTATATAATTCAAAATATCATTAAGGCAAAAGACTGTATAACTAAAATATTAAAAGAATGAAAAAAACTTTATTATTTAATTTAAAAGATCAGAAATAAAGTATTTCAAAAGTGAAAAGAAAAATATAACATTTCTAGAAAAAAAAAAAAATCGTAAATATGAAAAAATACTTTCAAGTCTTGTTAGATGAATAAATGAACAAACATTAAGGATAGCTATATAGATCTAGTAAATAAACATATAAAATAATTTATTATAGAAATATTAATATAATATCTATTTTTTTCTTTGAACCCAGCACTAGTTTTGTTTTGACAAGTTAGTCCTTCCTAAGTTTAGAATGGCAATAAGCCATCTGGTGAATTCTTTAGATCAACTAATTAGTTCTAAGAAATTTAATAGCATATATGATATTCTTTGTAATTCCTATAATATATAAATATATATTACTGTATCAAGCTAATAAACAAGGTTGAGCCAACTTAATAAAAAAATAAAAAATAAAGTATTTTTTGTATATATATATTTACAGTATATAAGATCTGTAGATCAATAGTGCAGTGAATGCACTTCCAGGTCACTATCCACAAATTACTAGTTCAATCTTACTTAAGAATAGGTTCTTATAATATAGATTATATTATATAAGATATATACTCATCACCACATGTACCTTTGTATTTATAAGAATCTATAGATTTACACCATCCAACTATAGCATAACAGGTCACTCAAGCCTTGACCAGTTTTAGTGTTAAGAAAACTTTCAATGAATTTGCTACCTCGAATATGTAGAATCCAAAGACAAGTCAAGAAAGAATGACAATCAACTCAAGTCTCTTAATGGATATGAAAAGGATATTCACCTCTTGTCAAAACTACATCCTATGGAAGACAAAAAAAACTTCAGTTGTTTGTACCTATAAAAATACAATGGATTGTAACAACAATTAATGAAAGATCTCTATAGTTACGAAACTAATGGTTACCAAAAAGAACGGCTATTGTGAAGGCTGGTGGTTAGCATTAGTGCCACATTTCGAAACCTGTAGGGGCAGACCCTGGAAGAAGAAATTCGGAAACAATCACCAAGATAACCAATTCAATGGGAGGAACAATCCACTATGAAGTAATCAAGGAAAACTCTTGTAAGGCCAGCTTGCAAGAGTGATTAAAAATAAGACAATAAAAGACTATATGTCAATCAATTACGTAACATCATTGAATCACCTGGATATCAAGAACATGATTAGAGGACTGTGCCATCTAAGTTTCAACTAAGCCTATGGATAACCCAAACATGGTAGGAATCAAAAACCTTACTAAGGAATACAGAACACAAGTTTCCTAAAGATTAACAATAAGAAGTCCATAGCAGATCTTCAGAATGCTATAGTCCCAGGCAGAACAGGAAAACTGATGAAAATGGTATCACTATATGGTAAAATTGGTGGATTTAGCTAGGATAGGTAGTGCAATCAATAAGGTTATATGAATCATTCATGTAATTTAACACTATTGAATGCTCAATAAAAATTCGTTCTGCTAGTTGGACTAATTAAAAATATATATATATATATATATTTGTATAACTCTATATTTTCACTTCTTTCCTTTTTATTTAATGATATAAGTTACTAGGAAAGTATTTATCCAAAGTCTCGAACATTATATTGTTTCTATAGTCAAATCTAGAAACTTTAGCTTATTAGACCATACTTGTATTAATTGTGAAACCTTCTATTATGATCATGTGTCCTATTATTTTCGGAGAAGTGTGTATAAAAATTCCGTTGTTCGAATATTAAAATGCTCAGACTTTTTGTTGACGAGAGCATTTTTCCACTATGGCAAGCTCAAAGTCGCAGGACAAGGAACAATTGCCTATAGATAACGAAAAGCAAACATCCTCGGCAAAAGAAATAACTAGCACTAGTACTAATGCTTCGAGTTCTGTCTCTACAACCACTTTCTCTCAGATATTGCTTGTTCCGGAGATAATGGCCGAGATATGTGAATATGTTCCGCCAGGAGATTTGTATAGTCTTTCTACCGTATGTAAGCAGCTTCGTAATTTTCTTTGGTCGAATTCGATAATAACACAGCAAATTTGGAGGAAAAGTCGCTTGAGATCCTTCGATCAACAATACAGCTTACCACCCAAAGACATGAGCGAGCAACAGTATGTATGGTTGAAACATCTGGGAGCCTCATGCCGATACTGTGGAACCGTGAGTAGTATGGAGAATAAATGGGAATTCAGGAGACTATGTTGTAAAAATTGTTTAAAAACGAGAATTACTAGGCATGCGTCTTTTAAATTTACTGTAAATTGTTTATTGCTTTAAATTATACAAAATGAAATATATCACAAATATTCTTTTTTAAAAAAAATCAGTCGAAGTGATCTTTTGAAGAGGAAAATTCCTATAGAATTACTTTCATGCCTTCCTTGTGTTAAAAACGAAGAATGTTCAATAGACGAGCTCATCGTCCCCTTTTGGTTCCTTCCTTCTTCATCTGGAAGTTCGGACGAGAATTCATATTATTGGACGGATGACGTTGATACTAAACTAGCTGAATATAATGAGCTGAGCGAGAATGAAAGAAAAGACTGGTTAAATAAGAAAAGAAAAGAGACAGACGAATATATTGTGGCCATAGATGAAATTAAATCACAACAAAGAAATGATTCATTTCAAGATTTCTTGCATAAAGTGTTAAGTCAACACAACTTTTTTAATTGAAAAAGACGTACGAATAATTACTTGCAACATTTTGCGTGCTGTTGAATGAAGAATAAGAATATATATATTATTTCTTTCTTTACATAATTATCGGTCGAAATTGGTTAAATATATTATTTTATTTTTATTTAAGTTCGATAAATGAAAAACGCGACTAAAATATACTGATAATTTGTGACCTCAATAATTTGACTTTGGATATATTAAATTCTAGCATTTGAAAGTGGCAAATAGATACACTAGACCAAATAATTCAAATCCGCAAGTCTTAAATATACAATTAATTGATTAAAAAATTTTATAACTAGAGATTTTTTTTTTCAATAACCTATTAAACCTTCTGGTGATATTTGTCAAAAAAAATACTTTAATTAATACAAAATATACTCAGCATTGCATTTAGAATCTAGGTTAAGCTATAACAACTTTCAAAAACTCATCTTAAGTTGAAGCCTCTAAGTTTGACCATTGAAACAATATGATGCTTCATAAGCACTTTGGATAAAAACTCTTCTAATATTTATTTTATTGCTAGCCAATTGTCAAGGTTGATTATTCTTTATATCACTAAACAAAATGAGAAATTATATTAGGAGAAGGGAAAAAAAAAGAAAATAGTATATAAAATTGTGCAAATGTATTTACAAAAAAATAAAATAAAATAAAAGTAAAAAAAATCCGAGCATTTTTTTAAAGACTTGATACTCTTTAAATATTTTTTTAATGAATTTATACATTATTAAAATATTTTTTCTTCTTTTAATTGTTTAAGTAATTTATTTTACTTTTTTTCTTATAAAATTTGAAGAAATTTATTATATATTAAAAGCATTTGCTTTAAAAAACATACCTAGTTTTAACTTTATTTAAATAATAATTTTATTTGTTTATTTAAAGATATATTAATTGAGATCCAGTTTTTTGAAATAATAATCTAGATAGATAAGTTTATAATTTACTATATATATTTTATATATAATATATAAATTTGGAGCTATTCTAATTTATTTATAACTTTTTTAATATTTAATATTATAGATTATCTATATAAAAATTTGATTATCTTTAATATTTTCAATAGAACTCTAGTTTATTATTAAAAAAGTTTTAATATAGTATCTTATTTATTTATATTATATTTCACTGATATTTAAAAGTTTATTACTTAATATAAAACTAACCTTAATTTTTTTTTTTTTATAATAATCCTCTGTCAGGTTAGTTAAGTGTGCTTTATTAAACCTTTGTAAACTATACATAAAAATGTG
>CAJVPT010000498.1:0-29192 GCA_910592055.1 Acaulospora colombiana
GTGACGATGGTACCCTACGATTGGATGCAGAGAAAATGGGGATTGCTCAATATCTACCGAGTCAGTTTGATCGCATGGTTCCCCTCCCTCATTTGCTTCCCCATCTTGAACTGGATGGCGAGGAGAGGAATGGAGGGGTCCGTCTCTTGGTACTCGATGTTGCTCGTACTCTGGATCATCTGGTCCGTTACGGGTTGGTCATGGCGTGAGTGTCCCTGTTCTTTTGCCGAGATGATATGTTGACCGTTCTTTTAGCCGCAAGCTTTGTCTTGTTGTCCAGCCTTTCGCCGAGTGCCAGTGCGGTAGCCACCGTGCAAGGTTTGCTATCCGTCTCTACAATCGCTCCACAAGCCCTTGCACCAGCATTGGCTACCTCTACATTTGCAATTTGCATCAGACATCCCGAGATTCTGTACGGGAACGTGTTCTGGGTGGCCATCATGATCTTTAGTGAGCCTCCCTCCTGCAAGATCAAAGTAACATACTAACTACTGAACAGGCTTGGTCGCATTCGCTCATTCGTTGACTTTACGAGAGTCGACATATGACTGGCGAGCCGAGATCGAAGAGGAGAACGATGGACATGCCACAGCATAGAGTTTTGGGACGACATATCTATATAGATTATTGGTACAGCGTCACTTGGACGCTTAGACTTTCTAGAGGACTCTTGCATTAGAATCATAAGGATCCATCGTAATATAATCTTGACCCACGAACCGAGAATCCCTGAGCTAAGAGACCCATCTACGTCCTTGAATCAGGATCCAGGTACATCTAGACCATCGAGTGTTTGATTTTGACTTGAGCGTCTGATGGAAGGAACCAGCTCTTTGAAACTCCGCTCGGGCGTAAATGCGAAAAGAGGGTAAATGGCAAAGATGCACTCGGTCAAGAGTACCATCATTGCGTTCGAGATTAGGAATGAAACGAGCGGCCAGGAAAGTACGGAACGAATGGAAGGACTGGTAGTCTGTTCTTGTTCTTGTTCTTGTTGTTTTTTCTTATCATTATCTTCAGGGATTTCAACTAGGGTGCTGGTGGAAGAGCTGGCGGTGGGGATATCTGCGAGGAGTGGTGTGGTCTCGCTGGGAGGTGTCGAGGGTGTCGAAAGGATCCTTGGTTCCTTTTCACGTCGGCGTCGGATTGCTGGGAGCGTCTCTCGGAGGACTAGAGCGCCGACAATGGCAAAGAAGGCGGCGTAGGCGGCTCCGACAAAGCAGGGGAGAGCATAGGGGTGCGCTCTCCAGAACGCTCCTCCAAAGAGCGAGGGGAATGCACGCTCGGGGTGCGCCAAAACCCCGCCTACAGGTTGACCCAGGATCTGGCCTGTTCGATAGGACATCATCATCCATGCGAAAATTTTGGCCTCAGACGCCTTGTCCACCATTTCAGAGGCCATGACCCGCATGGCTGCGTCGCTCCCTCCTACAACGCCGCCCACGATTCGAGAGGCGATCATCATCGCATAGCTTACACTCATACCGAATGCTGAAAGCGAAATGGCGATCCCAACTGCTCCTGCAATTACGACTGGTTTTCGGCCATAATAGTCCGACGCCCATGTCATCGGGAAAACTGAATAAAAAAACGGAAAAAAAAAACCATCAACAATTGTGGATAACGGAGCCTCAAAGGGATTCCTACCTGCCAACAAGGACGAGACAGCATAAATGCTTTCGACGATCCCGCTATAAAACCCAACGTCCGCCGGGTCCTTCACAACTCCGATTTCGAGTAAAAACTGGCGAAATACGTTAGAAAATTCTGCCGGGTATACGAATATGGAGGGTCCGAAATGCACATACCTGGTTAACAAAGGGAAAGATACATTCGAACGAGAAAGAAATAACAGCTACAAGGCCTAACAAGACAGAAATCTGGATCATAGAAAAACCCATTTTCGTTACACGACTCGAGGCGGGCGCGGTCCGCCGAAAAATTGCGCAAGTTTGGGAGAGAAAAAAAGGATGGTTGGGAGTGTTATTCTCATGCCCCGGTATGCAGGTTATATACTTTTGACGAAAAAAACTAATAAATTAGATATTACAAATAATAGAATAATTGAATAATAAGAAACTAAAACCATAAAAAAATATATTTAAGAAGGAGCTTATTAAGACTATTTGAAAGAAAGTTCAAGAAAAATTATAAAAGAACAAAAAATATTAAAGATTTACTTAGCTGAAGTATTAATAGATCATAAAAAAAAAACAATTAAAATAGATATAACATAAATTTAGACAAGTAATAAAAAATATGATAATGAATTCCAATTATGAATATCAGACTAATTATAATATACAAGAATAGAACTAATAACTATAGTTATAATTTTATTAATAATATTAATAGAAAATTTGATTAAAATTTATATAGGTAATCAAATATATATTTAAATAAAATAATTTAAAGAAAGATAATTTAAGAATGACTTATAGAAGATAGTTATAAAAAAAACTGATTTTTTAAATAAGAATATTAAGTATTGTTAAAGAAAAATATAAAATTAAAATTAATCAAAGTCAAGGTATATATTAAGATTACAAAAAATAATATGATAAATAAATTGATCAAAAAAATATTAAACCTCTTAGCAATTAAATAAAAAAATCTCAAGTTTGATAAAATTATTACAGAAGTTAAATAATAGAATATAAAGATAATTTATAAAAAAAGTAAATAATAAAATAGTAATATATTGTTAGTTACAATAAAGACAATTGGAATTTATAAATAATAAATTAATAAAATTATTTAAAGAACATTATATGAAAATATAAAAAAATATATATAAAACACTTTATTCAAACATACTTAATACAATTAAAGAAGCCTGATTAAGAGAAATAGAGATAGTATATCAAGAATTTTATAAAAAAAGATAGAAATAAAAAGATGAAACTTATGAAGATTATAGTAATACTTTGATAACTAATAGAGATAAAATAAGAATAATAAGAATAAGATAATAAAACTTATAAAAAAGGTATCTGAAAGAAATAAAAAATATAATCAATTTTTTTTATAGAATTGTTAAAAGTGATTCATTAATAAAAATAAAAAAACCAAAATATAAAAGAATAAATATTAAAATATAGTATAAAAATAGATATTTTATTATCAAATAAAAGTTCTTAATCATTTTAAAAAGAAGTATGGAACAAAAGATGTAAACAAATAATAAAATAAAAAAAAGCCCAAAAAATTTTTTAAAAGAATAAAATAAAGAGATCTATAAAATTTTATATAGTAAAAAAAATAATAATGGAAACTAACTATATACAGATAATGATGTTTATAGTAGAAGAATATTAATTCAAATAATAAACAGAGTAATAATCATTTTTAAAGTTGCACCTAGAGTGAGTAGTGACACTATAACTAGCATAACCTATATTGTTTTAATTAATAATTAAGAATTTAAAAATTTATAAGATCAAACTTTTGAAAGCAATTGTAATTCTTTTAACAATACACAAAGATCAGACGTAACCGGTCAATATAATATTAAAGATGGTTTGTTAATATCTCAATAAAGACATGCATAATGATATTAATCATAGTTTAAAAATAATAATAATAAATTATTTTTTATTATTTGAAAATTCATTTGTTTAATTTAATGAGTAATATGCCATTCGAAAGCTCTAATCGCAAGGAATCGAAGGGTGATAAAACAATTTAATTTCAATTACTGAATAGTGAATTATAAATATTTTTTTAAAAACTTTAAAAAAATACTTACACACACTAACCGGTGATTGAAGTTAAACGATTTTATCACCCTTCGATTCCTTGCGATTAGAGCTTTCGAATGATGCCCATTAAACTTGAATAAACGGTAAACTTTTTATGTCGTGTACATGCCGTCGATCATTCGCGGATCGTGAATATCGAACTTTTGCGATCACTATTTATTTGAAAAAGATTGTGAATAAAAAAGAAAAGATAGAAGTGATCTTTAAAGATTTTATAAATTAAGAAATTATAAACCTTCTTAACTAATATTAGAAATAAAATAATAATTATTATAATATATAAAAGCAAACACTGTTACATTAATTTGTTCCAGAATAAAAATCTTTTATTGTACAAAAAAAAAAAAAAACAAAAAAAAACAAAAAAAAAAGGAAAAGAACAAGGCAAAGTCCTTAATGATCAAATTGCACAGAAACCAGGTAAATTCGAAATTTTTAATGGTGATTCGACGATGAGACTTGATTCTTTTGAGTGCAAAATGCAATCACACGCTCATTTCCTCGTCATCGTCGTCAATGGCCCAGCGAGGTGGTGAGCCAGGTCTTGCGTTCGCTGAGCCTTGTATCTCTGGCGCAACATCAGACGGTTGCGTGTCAAGATTCACTAGATTAACCAAAGTTGAGGTTAAATAATGTAAATACACATTGACTTATACGTCTGACAACACTTACAATGCTTTTTTAATCCTTTTCCAAAGTTTCTTAGGACAAATATAGACCAGGTTAACGTTAGCTGCGAATCGAAAAAAACCTCTTAGCCTAGCCTCACAAAGTTTAAAAGGTACACGGAACAAACTTTATACAAATCTTTGTACTCACAACAGAAAATATGATACCAGAGATTACTATTAAAGGGGAGAGTGAAGGAAGGTGAGCGGTTAATGATTTTCAAGAGAGAATTCTAGCAGAAAGGATAAGAAAACTTACTGAAAATAATCAAGAAATACCAGCTATCCTGTGGAGAGGCTTGCGTTGACTCCACAAGTAGCATTAAGAAATCAGCGAATGTTAATATCCATAGACTTATAAATATATTCATGGCCGTGTGTGACTCACTATTTAACTTTAAATAGATGGAAAAGAGGACCATAAGAATCGAAAGAGAAATGTGGGTAAAGAGAGGAAGAAAGAAAGAACTACTTACGGAATAATAAGCAAGCACTTGAAAGAGAAATATTAGACCGGTTATTGTGGCATGAATGATATACAGTGAGGGACTGAGATATATCGGACCCGGTTCGTTCGGTTTAAATACGGTGCAAACTTCTATCGACATTACTATCATAAAGAAGAGATCCAATTTTAACAGCATGACAAAAATCAACATCGTTCGGTAAATCTCTAGAAAAAAGAATGAGGAGTATTATAAAATTACGTGTCAGTGTGAAATAAGAAACCATCGAACAAAGTTGTCAAAAGAGATTCACTTTGCATTTGAGGATCGGCGCCTATCTTTTTGTAAATATTCCAGCCAAAAGCCTTGACATAATGAAGAGAATTAGTCTGATATTCTAAAAGACCGACGACCGAAAGCCATTGAAAAGCTCTAATCACCTTATATAGTTTCCAGGTGACAAATACCATTAAGGTTCCGCAGAGCAATGATATAATTATCAATGGTGCCTCGTGGGTCATTATGAGCAGGTCGTAATCATCGAACACAGGAAGATTACAATTTTCTATTGCCACACGTTTCCACTTCAATATTTCTATAATTTGGATCTGAAATAAATTACCAATATATAACGCATATAAGGATATTTTCGCGAAGTAAACTACGAGATTAGTGGAATACATACACCACCAACTATTCCAATTAGATAATTTATCACCACAATTGTTATTATTTGAATTGTGTTCTGATTTTTGATCTGGAAAGACGGATATATATGCGTTAAAGAATTGACCGGGTATTAATAAAATTCTGGTTTCACAATCTCTCAAATCTCAATAAAATCTTACCGCATCGAAACAGAACCACACTTGGAAAATATTGAATAGTATAAAGATTACGTTTTCTCCATAGATATTTTTTATTCTGTCCACTGAATCCTTTGTGCAAGCACCGTAATTCGCTGTCGCTAGAAATGCCGCGGAAGCTTGTTCATTTCTTTCAAGGATAGTTGCTTCGAATGCGATCCCAATAATGGATTGAACAATTGAAGTAGAAATGAAAAGGAGTGTCCACCTTGATTCTGTCACCTTATCATACTAGGGCCCAAGAGGTAATTATTAATATTCCGGGTAAAGAACGAATCTATGAGCAAACCCTACAAAGAGGAATTACCCACCCAATTTAGAATCCATTCTTTTAGCTTGGATACATTAAAATTTTTTCTCATCGAAGATGTATTGTTATTAGGCAGACTCATGATGAAGTGATTTTCTCATTTGAAAGAAACAAGCACGAGAAAAAAATTTTTTCCTTAATAAAATATCGCGAGAACGTTATGAATTAATTCCTTTAGACGATGCCTCACTCCAGCATGAGCGGGATTGCAATTTTGATAAAAAGAATAAACGATCAAGCAAAGTCTCAGTTAAGTTCGTAATTCTTTAAGGAGAAGAGGAAGTATCGGATGTTCCATTGTCAATCCATGAATCTTCAAAATATACAAGTTGCCGACGTTCCGATGTCATTTACCTTTTTGGTAGTAGAATGTTTAATGTTTATCCCATCATCAGCCTCGGTGTTATGAAATATGGATTTTTTTTTAGTATGCATAACGTTATATGGTGGCAATATTATCTGTCTCGCCTTCCGTGACTTGCGTAATTAAATATGATCATCATCATTAAGTATGTATATCGTACTGTGCAGTACGTACATATACTGTGTCTTGTCGTGTTTTAAATAAGGTGAAGCATTTTCGTTAATTGACATAGTTCATCCTTGCCTCAATCAGTAATAAGAATATATATGTAGTAACTTTATCAAGTTTATATCTGTGTTCTTTTTAAGACCGCTCATCACGAAAAAGGATTACGTAAGAGGTACGTAGCGTCCTCGAATGGTGCCATTCATTTATTGCAGTCAGTGAGTTTATATTTATTACGTAAACTCCGAGTGACGCAATTAAAAAAAAAAAAAAAAAAAAATCGAAAATTTTGGAGGACCGGCGTATCGATCGCCGTACCTCTCGCATGCTAAGCGAGCGCTCTACCATCTGAGCTAGACCCCCATCACTTGTTAGTTTGTCTCAAAACTTATATTGATAAAGTGCCTCCATCTCTACTTTTGGCTTTTCAACGGTGACACCTTTTCCCCTTAGGTACACCACTTAAGGCAGGATGGTTGACGTCAGAACAATTGTGGGGGATTTTCTTTATTTAGAATGAAAACTTTACCGAGCAAAACATGATGCCCGCACAATAATAAACACGTGCCTGTAATTTTCGGATTTTTAGGTTCTTTTCTTTTTTTAGTAAAGGCAACCACTCAATTATGAACGCAACGTAAATTTATATAGTCGGGCAAGGTAAGAAATGTAATGTATACCTTTCCAAAAATATAATGGTTAGTCTATTATCCAAGCAATTATAGTTAATAACCGAATTATTATACCATATAGAATTCAAATTAATAATCATCCGAGGTCGATAGATTATGCACACTACCCTTGAAGAAGTGCGGAATCCAAGGCTTTTTTTTACGCCGGACCTTCAATGCCGCCGCGGCGTTGTGTGAGATTGTAAACTTTTCCTTTTGCTTACAAATTGATGTCTTGGTCTCACGTCACATTACCACGGGGCGTGCGTTCAAGGTGAGTAATTAAACTTTTTTTAGAAAATCTAACACAGCTAAAAAAAATTGATATACAGTAATTAAAAAATGATGACAAGTGAATTTCCAAAATTCCAAATTCCACATACGTAGCTGAAATTTTTTTTGCGAGTTATAATTTCAAAGAAAAAAGAACTTTCCTTTGTCAATTCTAAATTTTATTATTTATTATAAAATAGATTTGATGTATCATAAAATATCGAAAAAATCATTATTTAATCAAAAAATATTATCAAGGTTTCACTATAAATTTGTTATAATAATTTTTCAACGGTTTCAAATTAAAATTTTATCTCGATTGATATAGAAATATTACTCAATGCTTTCTGCACCGGTCGGTTCTTGGTAAATATAATTCTTATAATATTATCCTGGTAAAAAAAAAAAAAAAGAAAAGAAAAGCAACCAGTCATGAAACGGTTTGGATTTTCCTGTTCTCTCACCTTTGAGGACTAATCAATCAAATTGTTGGATTTTTTGTTTTTGTTAAACAAAAATGAAGTGTTTTCCGTCAGTGCTTAATGCAGCCGCATCTATTTACGCGCAACTTACGATCACGATAGTCAAAAATAGGCGCTTGATTTGTTATATATAGTAAGGAAGTTTCGATGCAAAATGCGGCTGTGCGCAATACTGCACTAAACACGCCTCACCTGTAATAAATCTCCGATTCTAACGGTATTATATGTGATTCATATGCCTTTATTCTTTTTGTATCTTAGCACCCTCAAAAACTTAAAATGCTAAAAGGAAAAGAATTTATATTTTATAATCAGCCGTGTTTCTTTCAAAAAAAAAGAGAATGATATACGATGATTTCGTGGTTTCTAGAATTCAGTGACATTTACTTTACATTGATCTGATTAAACGAAGAATCAATATCATGTTTTAAATTATAATTGAAATATTGAAGTCAACCAATAGACCCTTTTTCTTACTGTCATAAAAATAAATACTGTACATACAGTGTATAGAATCTAAAAAAAAAAAAAAAAAAATACAGGGCATCTTTTTTAAAATATTCATGATTTCCAAGACTGTGGTTTTCATGTTTCATAAGTAATGTGTTTAGGAAACGATTTGTTTAATTGGTATATTCGAATTATTAATTAAAAAAAAAATGAACATCCAAGTTTTACATTACAAAATGAAAAATTAAATGGAACGCAACGTCCGAAGAACGTGAAATGATCAATGCCTGTTTCCTTATCAAAAGCTCGAAAAAAAAAAAGATGAATCTCAATCCACATGATTGCGATTCAGATTATAAAGACAACTTGAATGAAAAATATCAAATTTGGTACTTGATTATTCAAGTTCATATGAAAAGGATATGGAGATCCTGTTTTGGATGTCATTTATATCGGTAATCCGGAGGCGAAGCGGCACTATGAATCACCAGATCCAAAAACCAATTGTCACGTTACTGCGGCATGGGATTTCGTGCGACCGAACATGTCGCATGGTCACGTGATTATGCTACGTACGTACATACCCACGCACATACAGTACTTCAAACACGATTGTCTAAAAATTTTTTTGATTACAATGGAAAAATCGGTCATTACGGGGAAAATTTGCAGGTAGCATATTAGAAGCAATGGCGAAACACAACATGTACCAAGGGACGGAATACATTTCAATGTTTAGACCACCTTCACAATCGAGTATGGAAGAAACCAGCAATCCTTATACGAATTTCGCATCTATTTCCCAAACATCAGGATCTTCACACGATAAAGTTGGTCAGTCCCAAGAGTTTATAACTCAGGTGTTTAAACGTTCCTTAGCAGATTCGTCAGTACCACGAATCACACAGACCATAGTTTCAGGGGATTGCTGTAGTGAATGTTGCCCTGTGGTTGCTGCACAGGCTGCTTCATCTGCTCGAAAGACGGAATCTAACCACATTATGAATGAGTCGGATCTGCCGAGTCATTATTACCAACCACCCCTTACTCAAAACATGAGCAGTTATGATAATTTCTCCGTAGCTCCTCGACAATCATTATCTGCCTTTCGTTCCATAACATCACCTCAACTTCACAAGATAATACAGGAAGAAAGTAATTTGTCACCTGTTTCCAACAATCGGAATGAAACTCCAACTTATTATGTTCATGGATTAGGTTCTGATTTTTCTATTATATCAAATATTAGTAATAAGAATTCAAGAGCTCGGGTATCGTTAATTTACTTTTTTTTTTTTTTGCTTCGGATTGGTTTCGTCTATAGCCTTTATGTCCAAATGGTTGGAAGGATCACTATAATCTCACATCAATTACCTTTTCAGGTTCCGGAAATCTCCGAGAGTTACGGCCCGTCTAGTAATGGTAATCCTTCCACAAATTCACGGGGCATGATGTCGTCGCAGGAGAATAATACTAGTCTAACAAACGATCCTATATTAGAATCGAGTATAACTGAAAAAAGGGATAATAGCACATTAAGTAGAATACTTTCTCGATTATCACCAGGTATAGAAGATACCGCTGCATCATCATCATCATCATCCTCATCCTCCAGGGACTTGATGATGATAGACTCTGTGTCGGGAACAAAAAGAAAACATGACGAAATTATTGATGAGGCACGATGTCTTTGGGCAACATGTGCTGCTGTGTTTAGGTCCATTGACGATCTAATACCTCATCTTTCAAAGCTGCACGTTGCCGGTCGTAGTAAAGGAAATTTGTGTAGATGGGCATCGTGTTCAAAGGAAAAGGAGGGGAGTGATGAGTTGATTCAGCATTTATGCTCAGATCACTTGGGAACGCAAAAGCCTCAACACGGATGCAAATGGAAAGGATGTTATTTGCGATTTGTCACATTTGAAGAATTAACAGGTCACGTTAGTGAAGGTCACATCGGTTGCGGTAGAAGTCAATATATTTGCTATTGGGAACAATGCGATAGAAAGGGACGCCCGTTCACCCAACGCCAAAAGGTTATGAGACACATACAAACACACACAGGTAAGGTCGTGCGAATAATCTATATTTTATCAACGTTTAACAGTTACGTTAACCCAACATTTTCTCGCAGGAGATAAACCATACCAATGTACGGTTTGCAAAAAAAGATTTTCGGAAGCAAATATAATGACGCAACATATGAGAACACACACTGGCGAGAAACCGTATAAATGTCCACAACCTGAATGCGATAAGACATTTTCAATTTCCGGAGCTCTTACTATACATCTGCGCGTGCACACAGGTAATTCCAGTTGATCGCGTTCTCTCATGGTGACCTCATAGACATTGGAACCATATTAATGACACGTAAGTTTAAATATAGGCGAAAAACCTTTCAAATGTAAATTTGAGGGGTGCGTTAAATATTTTGCCGAATCTTCAAATCTTACCAAACATGTGGGTAAAACTTTGATGTTTATTGATATTGCCTGTAACTTACGTTAATTGGGATTTATGTATTGTTTAGATGCGTGTGCATACCGGCGAACGTCCGTTCAAATGTCCAGTTGTCACTTGTAACAAGAAATTTTCAAGACCGGATCAGGTTACACGTCATCAGAAGACCCACGCCAAATAGTTCAAATAGTTCTTACGTTGAATGGAACGGATGAGAATATCATATTATGATTCGCGCAGTTGTACCCGAACGCATCGATATTACAATGAATTATTTTGGCCAATTCCTTCTTAATACTATTAACCACACACGCATACTTTTATCCGACATTGCTGCACAACTTTGGATAACATACAAGATCATCGCCTCAAAAAAAAATATTCATTACAACTATTTAAGTCATAACCTTATGTATGTTAATGGATGTTATTGACATGAATAATAAATTATGTAATTCTCCGAAATTTATGCCTACGCAATATACTGTATATTTTAGATAGAATCACTTTTTGAAAAATCGACCTCTTGATAAAAAAAATCTAAAAGACAAGATCAAATACAAATAGTTGATATTAATTATAATCTAAAAGAATTAATCCTTGCATCACACAATATTATAAATTGAAAACTTGTAAATATTTAAAAATATCTATTTCTTGTTTCTAGAAAATACTCGACATTTTTTGTAAGATTTCTAAATAAATCAAAACCATTTTTGTTCACGATTCTATTATCGAAGTCAAATAGAAAAGAATATTTTACTATTTTTTAAACACCGCTTCTAGGCCTTTAATTAAGAAATTGCTATTAATGGTTTTTCACTATTACAGTAATTATTTATATTAATATTATATTATAAAAGATTTTATTTAATCATGATAGACAAAAAAACTGATTCTTAAAAACTTTATCTTATTGAAATAATCTTTTTTTTTTTTTTTTTTTTTGATTTGCAATCAAATTAGTATAGATTTTTGCATATTAATTTAACTATTATTGAAAAATTGTTTTTTAAATATGACTTAAAGAATAATATCTTATTCTTTAATTAATTTGAATTAATTCTTAATCAATAAAATCTTCTTTATTTATACTATAAGTCATTACTATAAATTATTTAAAGTTTTCTCTATAATCTAAAATCTTAATCCTTTAACTTTATAGTAAATTCAGTTTGCAATAATTTTTAAGATATTAATTTCAATTAAAAATAAGTTCCTAAAAAAAAAAAAAAAAAAAAAAAATTAAATATTAAGTATTTTTCTCTAGAATATATTAAAATTTGTAAATTAATAACTATAAAAAAACTATTTGGAATAGTTATCCATTATTTAAAATTTTAATTTATAATATTTTCTAAATTTTGTCTCTACCAAAATAAAAAGTTTGAATTTGATTTCTTAAAAAAAAAATATAAGCAATCTATAAGATTTTATTTGTTTAATACTTTAATAATCTATCATTAATTTTAACTTTTGTTCTTAAGTTTTTTAATTCTTGTTTTTCAAAACAATTATTAATACATTTATTTAATATTAAAATTCTTGACTAATTATTCTATATTTAACTTCATCGATTTTTTTTTTTAATAATTCTTAATTTTTTCTTTTAACTTATTATTTAATAATTATTTTAGATTTTTTTTTGAAATATTTTTATATTCTATAACAAAATCATTTTTTATGTAATTTTTTAAAAATATAATTTTGTTTTTATTTATATATTTATATATTATATTATACATATTTTTATAAATTGTTAAAATTTTTCAATATAGTTACTTATTTATTTATAAATAATTTATTAATCGTTTATTTTATTTTATTTTTTTATACCTTTTGTCAGGCTATGTATGTGTGTTTTATTAAACATGTATATACTTTACATTAGAAAATATATCACTAAAGCCAAGTCTCTATCTAACTCATTCATCTATATTTTAAAGAATTATTAAAACTCTAAGTATAACTTCAGAAGTAATTTATCATTTCATTAACAGTTCAGATAAAGATATTTCCAATCGTTAACTTCATTGCCTACAGATCATTACTGCAAATCACCCTGCGAGGTTCTGACAGAACTTAAAACCCAACCATTTCATTCCATACTCCACTCTTCTTGTTAAAATTTTTCAAAAGTCTTTGTTTTCGAGATTTCCTTCTTCAGGTAGTGACTCTTTTTTCTTCAGGAGTATAGTTTTTCGATTTAAAAGACATGAAAGCCTTATTGTCTTGTTCTCTCTACCAATTCCTTATATTTTTTTCTACTCAATTACTTTTTCGCATCTCTTATTCCAAACTTCTTTTTAAACTTGATTACAAACTCTTCTTTATATTTTTATTATTTATTTTCTTATTATTCTTTCTATACATTTACCTTGACATTTTAGATCTGTTATTTCTAGGATAATATTTATTCTTATAAGGCCAATACAAAAACTTAGCATATCCTGACTAGTTTTAAAAGTCTGCTCTACTACTTTAGAGATCCACTTGTTAAACTCTCCTATTTTTTCTCAGTCATTAATAATTAATCTGGAATTTTTCTCTTCAGTTTTACTCTTTCTTTCCCCTAGTAGCTCTTTAAAGTTTCTAATAATTCCATCTACTCTTTTATTCCATGCCTCTTTTAGTTGATTCTTATAGGTTAAGCATTCTATCAAGTGTTTTATAGTTTCATCTTGTTAATTACATGCAATACATCTCACTTGTTTGTATAGGTCCGATTTTCTTATAGCCAACTTACTTAATTTATTCATTTTTTATTAATATCTTTTTTTTTTTATAAATATATCAATCAATCTTATTTTATACTTTTTTATTATATCTTTTCTTATATTATTTGTAATTTAATATTTGAAAAAATATTTTGATATTTCTTTCAAAAATTTATAAATTAAGCAAATAAATTTTAAATTTCTATAATATCAAAAACTTATTATTTTAAATTAAATTTATTAAAAAAGTTTTTGTATTTATTAATTTTAAAAAGTTATTAAAAATATGATTATTTTTAAAAGTTTTAATTTATTTATTATTGTAACCTTTAAACCATATATATATGATATTTGCTTAATTAAAAAAATTTAAAAAACTTTATAAGAATATTTATTGAACTTGATATTTGAATATTAATTTTAATAAAAATATTTTTGGCAATAATTAAAAAATATATAATATAATCTTATTAAAACTCTTTTTACTAATTTTTTAACTGCATCCAAAAAAGATATTTATAAGAGGTTTTATACTTTCATACTATTTAATTTTTTTTTTTTTTTTAACCCACAGTCAGGTCAGCATGACATGTCTTTATTGTATATATGCTAAATATTTACAAATTGTTGTGACTTTCATATACTGACTCACTCATCATCAAAAAAACTTTTTCTCTAAATGCAACCTAGGGAATGATATTTTACTCCTTTACTAATTTGAATAATTTCTCTAATTAATAAAATCATTGCCTACAAATTATTACTGTAAATCATTCTAAGTTCTGTCTGCAGTTAAAAACCAAACCACTTTATTCTGTGACAAATCCAATTCTTAATAATCACCATATATTTCTTTCCTTCTATTTCTTTGATGTCCTTCAGATTTGAATCCTCTAGAGATAACAACAATTTTTTTTGGTCTTGTTCAATCTAATCATCAGGTCTAGGCTTGAACCTCTTGTTTCTTTTGTCCTCTTCTGTAATATTATACTTCTTTTCCCATTCTATAGCTTTGGCAAAGTGTGTATTCCAGATCTCCTTTTTAAAATTTACTCTCATCTTCTGACAGAGTTTATCAATTATATCCTGTGTGTTTGCTGGTAGGATCTTGAGCTGCTTTTTGAGATACTTTTTCAAGGAGATGGTCTTGCTTTCTTCCATATATTCAAAGATGATATTGAAAAGGTTCCTGTCAGGTTTCTAAATCTCTTCTAACCATTTGCCTATCCAGTTACTTATTTTAGGTTGAACTTCTTTCTTCTCTTTTATTTTTTTACCAATGAGTTTATTAATCTTTTCATTTACCTTCTGCCATAAGTTCTTCTGAGTTTCCCTAGTGACTAAATATTCAAAAAAATGTCCTAGTGTCTCTTCATGAAATTCACATATTGGACAAGTGGTTGTAATATATATATCTGATTTCCTCTTCTTAAGTATCTGCAGGACTGGAAGTTTATTGTGAATTAAGTTAGTTAGGAAGCTTTTGTCTTTATTGGTTTTGAAAGAGGTATCGAAGGTATTGATCAGATTGAACTGGTTCCAGAAGGTTGGCCAGTCTATAATTTTATCATTTTGAATCCAAAGATCCTGGACCTATTTCTGTGTTATTCAGTCTAATTCAATCTTTTTCTTATTGAACATTTTAACAAAGTTTCTGATACCAATTTCTATTGTGTATTCACCCCATGCTACTATCATGAGAACTCTTTCTAGCTCTGGTAGCTGATACCAAGTTATTGGATTCTTTCACCTGGCCTGTTTGGCAAATAAGTCTACTTGATTGTTGAATTTGTTGGTTCTGTGGGCTTTAACCTTTAGGATTTTCATATTCAAGTCTTTCTTCTTTATTAGGTTCTTGATCTTATTCCAAAGTGGCCAGTTATTAATCTTTGTTCATCTTCTTATAGATATTTCTATTTGTAGGCAAATAGATTTCTATACTTTGACTGTAGTATTGCAATCCATATAAATTATAACTGTTGTATTTCAGGGAACTGTATACAATGTAGTAAGAATAACTAGTATTTTAGCCCTGGTTGTTAATGATTATGTGAATGCTCCTGCTAAGAACTGTTTAACTATTTTGTTCTCCTCTATCATAATCCAAGCTAAATCCATTTGAACTTCACAATCTGTCATTTCTTTTTTATAAAAGTCATCTATATAGAACGTAAGCTAATCAGTCATATTTCTTTTGTTATATCTCAAGATGCTCTTAAGTTTGTCTCTTTGTTCTTCTGTTTGTATGGCTTTTTCTATTAGTGTGATATCTCAGTCTTCCACTTGAATCTCTACTTCAATTGATCTGGAAGTTAGTAGAGCCACTGTTTACTAAAATGTATTTGTCTGTCAGTTTGTAGGATTTCTTGGCAAAAGGATCTACATCTTTTTTTTTAGATTATTGTATCGATTGAGCTGTGAGAGAAGGTGAATCTGTGACAGGACTACTTCTAATGACTGCTCTGTGCTATCTGGTTGAAGATGAGTATTGTTACTAGTAGGATCGTATACTAACTGATATGGGTTGAAATAGGTTTTATTGTTTATGGTTGTTGTTTTTTCCCATGTATCTGTTGAAGTATTAGCCTGAATTGCTTAAGAAATCTTCATTCTATTTGGGTTTGTTGGAAATGCCTTAGTTTACATGTTGTAAACTGTTCATTTAAGCCCTTGTAAAGAGTTTTATAGAATATTTTGATTTACTGTTATTTTTTCTCTCACTTTTTTGTATCAGGAGGGAACCGGTTTCTTGCATCTGCTATAGAGAATTTGAACTGCTCTCCATTTCTTAAGTATCATTGTGGTAGTGTTGATGAGCTGGTCTAGAAACATGATCTTGTATTTCCATAGTGATAAAATGGCTTTTCCATATTCTCTATCCTCTTGCAATATAAATTTGATTGATAAGATACCTTCTTGATAATTGAATAGATTTTTCCATCTTCAACTTTGAAAAGTAACTTGTATACTATTTGCCAGAGCCAGTGTCATAGCTGCCAAGTTTCCTTTCATCAGCTTATAAGAGTTGATAGAATTGCTTAGGATATTACTTGGCTCCCAACATTTGATTTAACTTTGTTTTAGTCTGATTATAGTAATAATGCCAGAGACCTCGTTGTTATTAAGCTGACAAAAAAGTGCAGATATGTGACTTTCTAACTGTATTTCACATATACTTTTGAGACCATATATTCCTTTGTTGTGAATATAACTGTTTGGGATCATTTTATAGATTAGGACCTTGTTCTTGAATACTTTTCTAAACATGGCTGTGAGATAATTACATGTTTTCTCACTCAGATGTATGTATTGTGTTCTGTATTCTATTCTTGAAATCAGGATCCTATTGATAACATATCAGGCATATTTTTTTTTCAACTCCTTCTTGATTATTGCTTGGACTACTGTTCTAATTTCTGATTTTATAAGAATGATAGTGTCTTGATTTTTTTGTCTTAATTCTAATCAGATACCAAGAAATCTAGCCTGGTCCTTCTTGTTAATTTTATGAACTATAGTATCTTTTGTTTCAGCCTGAACAGTCCCAGAAACTTGTGGGTTTCGATTAATAGTAAGGAGAATTGACTTCTCTGCATTGACTGAGAGTCATTTGCTATATAAAACTTTTTTGTTTCTTCTAGGATCTTTTCAAATCGTGTCATTCATATAGGCAATTACTGCCTACCTTAAGAAGAGCTTCATCTTCTCTTCATGTTTACTAAAGTTGAGAGACCATTCTTATTCCATGAAATAATCCAGATTGCTGTTATTTTGAATCTCGCATAACAATAGATTGTAGAAGATTCTCTATAATAATGGAGAGATCATTTCTCCTTAGTCTATACCATCTCTTGCCACTATTGGATTAGATAGTCCATTGGGAAGAATAATACTATAGCTTCTATCTTTGAAGAGGTTTATTATAAGCTTCTTAATAAATATAGAAATTCAAATCCAACCTATGGTCTTTTTAAGTATGTACAAAGATATTGTATCATATGCCTTTGTAGTGTCTTGAAATAGAATTCATAGTTCTTTTTTCTTTTCTTTAACCTCTTCACAAATGTTGTTTAACAGATGAATAGGTTTTGCCATACTTTCTCCTTGTAGTCTAGCAAAGTTTAATCCTTTTAAGATTTTGTATTGCTTACAAATAGTTGATAATCAGTTTGTAAGGATCTTGGTAAAGCATTTTCAAGCTGTTTTCAAGAGGATGATGGATCTTGTATTGCTCAGATCACATTTCCAAGGCTTGGGTTTAGGAATAGGATAGATGTTACTGCTTTTTCATTTCTTAGATACTTGATCAGTACTTAAAACTTTATTAAAAAGAAGACATAAAGTTCTTTTTCCTTTGATCCCTAAATGTTTGAGCATTTCATAGCTGATGTATAAGGGGCCAGCAGTCTTGTTATTTGGAAAAGATTGCAAAGTAGCTTCGAGCTCTTCTACTTTAATTTTTTCTATTAAAGGTGAAGACCATGTTGGGCCGATCCATTTTTTAGGTTGGTATTCTTTTTTCCAGAAGGGGTTTAGATTCTCGAAGTTGATATTTCTCTTTTTGAACACCTTTTTGTGATATTTTTCAACCTTGCTTCTAATAGTTTGAGGATTAGTAACAATGTATTCTTTCACTTCCTGATTTGTGGTTAATATCTGATATAATATAATTTTTAGTTTTTTGTGATTTAAAACTAAGTTCAGCATTCACTTCTGGTTGGATTTAAGATCATCACATTTGTTATTCAGAGCCTTCTTAATTCAATTTCTGATATGAAGACTTTCTTTTTTCTTGTATATCATTCTGAGGGTATGTTCTATTTTAGTGATTTTTCTCAATTGCTTTGGAATTTCTTTTTGCGACTGGAGAAGTGATAGTTCTTCATCAAGGGATTCATAAGTGCCTTGTAAATTCTGAATAACCTTCTCTATATTTTCCATACCTTCTATGGTCTTCATATCCCAGTTAACTTAGATTTTCTTTAGAAGAAAGTGGATCTTGTTGGCTTCTCTGTAGGCTTCAAAATCCTTCGTCTTGATAGATATGATGCCTTCTTGAGTATCAAAGATCTTTTTTCATCTTCAACTATTATATGTAATCTGTAGCTTCTTTGCTATGACCAGAGTTGTAGCAGCAAGGTTACCTTTCTCAATTGTCTTGACTTCTACTAGATCATCAAGTATGTTTTTGGGCTTCCAATATTTGAGTTGATTTTATTTAAGTCAAATAACTGTTGCAATTCCTGGAGCCTCACTGTTATTTAGTTGATAGAATAGTGTTGTTATATGATTTTCAAATTGATTTTCCTATACACTTTTGAGCCTATAGATTTGTTTGTTGTGTATACAACTATTTGACATTGTTCTATAAATTAGGGCTTTATTTTTTAAAGCCTTTCTATATATAGTTATTAGATCATTGCAAACTTTCTTATTCAAGGGTGTGTGCTACATTCTGTACTTTATACAAGGAATTAGAACTCTATTGATAATATACCTGACATGTTTTTCGATTGGGCTTTTGTTGTTAATTACTTGGGTTACTATTCAAATCTCTGTCTTAAGTAGATTAATAGTATTCCAATTGTTATATCTTTTTCCTAACCATATACTCAGGAATCTTGCTTGATCATATTTATCTAATTCTTTAACTATTAATTTGTTTGTTCCTGTATGAACTATACCTAGGTCTATACTGTTCCGGTTGAAGGTCAGGAGAATGGATTTTTTACCATTGATTTGTGAATCATTTGCTTGGTAAAATTGTCTAACATCTTCTAAGATACATTCCATATCATCTTTGGATTTGACAATCCAAGTAGTATCATCCATGTATGCTATCACTGCTTGTCTTAGAGAAAGTTTTTCTTTGAGGTGTGGCTTTTGAAAGTCTGATATTCATTCTTCTTCTATTATATATCCATAATTTGGATTTCCTTAAATTTTGCATAATAATGGGTCATAAAAAATTCTCCAAAGTAAAGGTGAGATTGTTTCCCCTTGGTCTATTCCATCACCAATTATAACTGGATCTGAAAGTTCTGTTGAAAGAATTGTTCTACATTTCTATTTTCAAAGAGATTTATAATTAATTGTCTACTAGTAGCTAGAATATAGATTTTATTTATAAATCTTTTCAATATTTTGAAACTAATTGTATCATATACTTTGGCTGTATCCTGAAAAAGAATCTATAGTTTCTTTTTTTTTTTTCTGGTTTCTTCACAAATACTATTTAGAAGTTGAATAGGTTTAGCCATACTTTCTTCTTATAAGTCAGCGAAATTATGTTCATGTAGAATTTTATACTTTTTATATATATACTGGCAAGTCTATTGGTCAATATTTTAGTGAAGCATTTTCTTGCTGTCTCTAGCAATATTATGGATTTTGTGTTGCTTAAACTACAGTTCCATGGTTTTGGCTTGGGTATTGAATAGATATTACTTTCTTTTTATTTCCTTGATATACAGCCTACCTTAATTATCTGATCATATAATTGTTTGAGAGCCTTTTTTTCTTGAAAGCTCATATTTTTGAGCATTTTATAACTGATATGTGATAAACTGGATGCTTTCTTTTTAGGAAGGTTTCTTAGTATTGTCTCGATCTCTTCCATTGTGATTTTTTTCTATAAAAGAGAATACTATTCTGGATTTATTTAATCTTTTGATTGATATTCTTTTTTCCATTCAAAACTAAGACTCTCATAGTTAGTATTTCGTTGCTTGAAAGCTTTTTGGTGATAGCCTTAAACCACTTGTTTGATTTTTTGTGGGTTTGTAATTATATAATCTTCTTTATCTTGGTTTCTGGTCTTAACTTGATCTAAGGTTATATTGGATCTTTTTTAGTTTAACAGAAAGTATAACATTCGTTTTTGATTGTTTTTAAGATCTTTACATCTAGTTTCAAGTGCTTTGTTGATCTGACTCTTGATATATAAACTCTCTTTCTTTTTACAGTCTATTCTTAATATACAGTATGTTCTATATTGGAGATATTTTTGAGCTGTACTTGGACTTCTTCTAAGGCTGAGGAACTGTAAGATCTCAATCCTTTATTTTCTTGTATAAGAAGTAGAGTTTATTGATCACTTATATAAGTTTGTCTCTAGTGTTTGCATCCCAAGTGTAATAAGTCTTTTTTAGCAAGTAGTGGACTTTGTTAACTTCTCTATAAGCTTTGTACTCTTATTTATTTATTGGAAAATCAAAACTTTTCTTTTCTGATGTTGAATATATTCTTTTCTTTTTAAGAGTTCTATATGCACCTTTGACAAGAATATTTTCAAGTTCCTGTCATGCTTAATCCAGCCTTGTTTGAGTTCATATTGAGTTTTCAGTGTATAGGTGTAATTAATCATATTTTATTATTTTGGATTCAATCTATTATTTAAATTTTTCCCATTGTATTGAGTTGACAGAATCAAAGATCTTTTTGCCTTAT
Source organism: Acaulospora colombiana (assembly GCA_910592055.1). Lineage (NCBI taxonomy): Eukaryota > Fungi > Glomeromycota > Glomeromycetes > Diversisporales > Acaulosporaceae > Acaulospora > Acaulospora colombiana. The sequence goes on from CAJVPT010000498.1 coordinate 21,086, forward strand.
ATTCTTTTCTGATTTAGATATTGTTTATCTTTTAACAAGTTGTCATTTGTTAACTTGATTAGAAGAAAAGTATAATTATTATTTGTAATTGACTCTGTTGAAATGTTTTTAAAATCATTTAGATTCTTTTGATTGATATTAGTTGTGAACTAGATATAATCAGTTCTACTATAAGCATAATTATTATACCATGTGTATGTACTCTTGTTTTGTTCCCATATATTGTGGATATCAGTAAAGTTCCAATCTTCTAAGAAGTTGAAGATATCAATTTCAGCTTTTTTGTACTAAATTGCCTTCTTTTCAGATGGGGTCGATCTATTATTAGATTTACTACTGCATTAAAATCTTCTATAATGATGATCTTGAATTTCTGTCGTTGTTTGTTTAGAATTTTTTTTTATAGTATTTGTTGAAGTTATCTATTTTCTGTCTTTTCGTATAGCAAGTAGATTTGGTATATACATAGTTTATATTTCTTTAAGAGGGAGTTTGCACCTATAATATAGCCTTTATTTTTTCAATCGATTCCAGTTTCTTTTCATATGTCTTGTTTATAAGAAGACCCATACCTGATTCTCTATATTTGATATCATTACAACCGTAGAAGAATTTATGTGTCTTTTGGAACTTGAAGACGTGTTCTGCTGCTTCACTCCTTAGTTTTGTTTCACTGATACCTATGATTCCTATATCTAGTTCTTGTATCTTATTATATAAACACTATTGATCTAGTATTGTATTTATTTCTCTTATGTTGTGTGTTCCTATAGTTATGATTTCTTCTATAGTAAATTGCAATGTATCATTCAGATATATTGTTTGTTCTTTAAGATTCTTGTTGATAGTATTTGTTTTAATCGACTTGATAAAGTTGTTTAAGTGTTATGTAGTAGTAGGAAGATTGTTTGAAAAGAATGTATTTGTTGTTATGTTGTTATCTTTGAAATTGTTTTTGATTCAGGAAGTATTAGATTCTTCTTGTAGATCTTATTCTTTACTGGTGTTTCTTATTTGGACTGGTGCAACTTTTAGGAGTGATTAGCTCTTTTCCATCTTATAGATTCAGAATAGGGTTGGATCTCTTTTTCAATGTGACTCATTCTGCTGTTTAGTTTGTTTAGGCTATATAGAATTTGTTGCAATGGATTTTGTTCTGCTTCAAATTCAATAATCACATTGTTGGTGATTCTGGAACTATGTATTCTATATCTTCTCTTCTATGTATTGATCAGTTTTTTATTGCTTCCTGTTGCTGGTTGTTAGTTGCATCTTAGTCTTAACTTTCTTGTATTTGTTCTATAAAATCTTGTTCTTCTTTTTTCAGACTTTATATCAGAGTTTTTTGTATCATATCCAGGATCAGTTTCTTCTATAAAGGTTTCTCTCCATATAGGTTTTCTGTTGAATCTAATATCTGTTCTATCCAAGTGATTATTATGTTGGGCTGTACTAGATTCATCTGTTCCTTTAATGTGAATACTATTAATTCTATGTTTTGCTTTTTCATGTCCCTTTTCTGGTAAGCTGTTTGCTTCTTCTATGGTTTCATCCTATTGTTACATATCTATCTTTAAATATTCTTTAGCACTCCATGTAAGTTTATGTCTATATAAAAAGCTGTGCTGTTTAAGTACTTTATTAAGATCTTCTACTGCTGCAAAATATATAACTATGTATCCTCTTCTCTTGAATGTATATGGGTTTCTAGATATATAGCAGGCTTTTGCTTTGGTTTGTTTTAAAGCATGTACTAATAAGCTTGTGAAGGCATTATATGTTCTATATAGCCTTAAAGACTAGTTATTGCATTCTTTATTAATTTTGTCTACTTCTTGATCAGTGGATTCGTGTTGAGTGAAAATAGCCCTGATCACTTCTGTTTTAATGGGAATTATCTATAAATCTTTTAACTTATTGTTTCATTTATGAGGAGTAATTTATGCCATGATTCTTCATTGTGATCTTGAGTAGTTGTATATATAAATATTGATGAGTTTTCCATATATCTGTAAAGCTACCTTAACTTCTTGCCATATATAGCTATGATCTATATCAATTAGTGTTATAAATAGATCTTTGTTCTCTTCTTCTATTTTTTCCCTGAAGACCTTTTTATTAGATGGAAATTCTGACTTTTTCATTTTTCTATACTTATAGATATTATTATAAAGTTCTCACCCTTTTTTGTGTTGACTTTCTCTAAACAATTCAGAGCATCTTTTTTTTCTTTGAAAGTGAAGGTTATTCAAGCATTACTATTGAGAAATTCTTTTGCACATAGTTGAAGTTTCTTTGATAAGCTAAGGGTATTTTGGAGATAGGTCATTCTTTCTTTTTTACTTTCTCCTGATATTCTAAATATTAAAGTTTCCAGTTTATATGCTTCATTTTTGATAATATGAAATGGATTAATTCTAATTAATTTTGATCTATTTCTAGTATTGTAGGATTGTAGCTCTACAATATTGTCTTCTTTGACTTCTTCTTGAATTTGCTCTATTTTCAATTGATTCTCAATCTCTTTATCACTCATTTCTATTTCGATATTGTTGAATCTTTTATTGTGTATATTGGTTGAATTTCCATAATTGTTTTTTTATTTAGTAGTTTTGTCAAACTTGAATATGGATTGTTTGGAACTATATTTTCTTACTTTGTTTATTACTACCAATATGTTTTTTCTTCTTGTTCTATCAGTTCTATATATTTGTCTTCCAAGAAGGGGGCTAGCAAATCATTCTCTTTTTCTTGTCCTTGAGCTCATAAATATAGAATATACTATATTGTCTTAGGATTGTAGCTTTAGTGAAAGTGGTATGGTCAATGTTGAGAATTTTAGCTATAATTCTATTTAGAATTGAGCATCTTGTAGAACTAGGGACTAGGTTAGGATTGTCTTCTTGTATAGAAATTGTATTAAGGATTTTTTGTGTTACCCATAATTTTTTCTTTTGATTATACTTATTAGATAAATTGATCAGAATTTCTAGGATATGAATTTCATGTTTCCTTGTGATCTGTAGTAATATTCATATTGTTGACAATAAATCTTTTATCTCTTACACAACTCTATAATATTTCTTTAATAGATAAATTAATAGCAATACTTTCTTTCAAAAAAATTCTTTTCACTGATCCTCTGATCACATATAAAAAATATGTTCGCAAGAAGTTTTTTGCTTTTTTGCTAATAAAGTCTTTAATACTTTTCTTAAAACACCTTGAAGAGTGACTTCAAGAGTCATTTCTATCCCCTTCTTATTTGTTTACAATCCTTTTTGATCAAAAACTTGATTTTTGGTGACTAAGAATAAGTTAAGTAACACCTTTGATATTAATGGTAAGAAAGTTTCTAAAGGAAAAAGAATCAATAGTGAAGTATATAAAGACCTTCTTTATCTTTGAAGTAAAAGGTATATAGAGGTTTTTGATGACAAAAGAACTTATTTTTCCCTTTCAGTTATTGTTGAGCCTCTTAGAGCTATTGTTTTTTAGGAAATTTTGTCTACCTCAGTTTGATCCTGAATTTTGGATAACACAAATTCTCACCAAAGATAATTGGCTAATATGAAATACATTGATTTCAGGAAAAGTAAACAAGCTCCTATTGGTCATATTTATATGTTTCTATTATATTATTGGTGATATAAAAAAGAAAGTTCTAGAAGAAATTCTCCATCGACTAAGTATATTCAATCCCAAAAAACAGTTATGATATTAAAAGATGGGATGAATTTACATAAAAAAATTTCATCCCTTCTCTAAGTTTCTCAAGTGGTGAAAAGGTTCCCTAAAATAGAAGTTGAGGTTTTTTGGTTTCTCTTGGACTATTTCAATCCAATACATACTTAAATAATAATTTATCCAATACCACAGATGGTGACAAAAAAAATCCTTTTGAGGTTCAAATAAAGTAAAGAAAAATATCTCAATTAAGCAAGATTTCTTTTGAGAAAAGATTGTGAAATGAAAAAAAATCTTTTGAAAAGTTTTGAATTGTTTTTCTTTTTTCTTTTTTCCAGTTCAACTTTAACAATTTATCATTTTTCAGAATAATCAATAGTAACAAACTATTAACAATGACCCTGGTTGACTTAGTGATACTATGCCAAGCTACTAGAAAAGCATAATATTGTTCCCTAAATTTGACTTAGAGTATCTAGTTGAGACTTAGTTTTGTTTAATTCAAACTAGCTTAATGGACTCCTCATATTTTTAAGTAGTGTAATATTTTAACTAATAATATATAAAGATAAATTAATCATTATATGAGAAGGTTTGCAAATTATTTTGACATTTTTTCAAGTATCTTAATAAAGACAAGCCATTTCAACATAATTGTGGGTTAAAAAAAAAAAAAAGCAATATTTTCTTTCAAAACTTTTTTGTTATTGATAAAAAGATATTTTATAACTTTTGAATTACTAGAAATCAATTTTTTATTTGAAGAGATATATTAATAAAAAGAAAAGAAAATAGAAATGACTTTTGAAGTTCTCTTAAAAAATATGATAAGATTTTATTGACAATGAAGTATAAACAACTTCTTGCAAATATCTTGTTTATATGCGATCAGAGAATCAGCTAACCTGATAAAAAATAAATAATCAATTATATAGACCTTTTTGTCGCGACAATTTAGTCACATGATATGCGTTTTTATGCGAGTTTTTATTTCGTTATTTTTGTGTATGGATAAAGAAAATCGAAAAGAACTTTCTTCGATTAATTCATTTCTAGATCACATTGGGGAAGAGGTTTCTAACGGAGAATGTAAAGACCTTCATAAATCAGCCTCTATACACAAATATAACATGATTCAACCTTCTCCATCTAGTATCACGGTTGCCTCTGGGAATTTGACTTTAAGTGAGGACTACTGTTGTTTTTCGTCCCCGGAACAAATTTCAGAGATCTCCAAGTCGCGAGAGCGTCAAAATTTCATCCTTTCAGGGCAGAAAGAATTTGATATTAGGCTGCAGAGTGATCATTCACAGCTTCCTATTCAAGAAAATGGTGTTGACGCAAACCGGTCAAATCCATACAATATTCAGGAGATCGAAGACTCGAATTTACAGGGCGAATATAATGTCTTATCTCCACCCATTCATTCATTCGCAATCGACGGTTCGACTGTTTCTGATTTTCTAGTATGTACTGAACTAAATTCCGATTCGTTAATTGAAAATAATACAACAAACCGTCCTTTGTCAGATAGCACAAGCGAGATAGCATATACGCCTACAGATGATGGAAATGCAGCATCTGATTTTTCTCCGAAGAAAGAGAAGACATGGTATCTTGATCCAGGAGAACCAACTGACTTGATTAATGTTCAAAAATTCCTGGATTCATTTAGTATAGAATTAAGGAATCAAGAAGAGAGTATTCAAAAGGAGCTTCAACTTTCAGAAAGGCTTACAAAAAAGCAGAATAAGGAAATCAAAGATAGATGCAGGTCAAACTTTTTCTTTCTTTTTTTTGCTTATTAATTAACGGGAACTTTATTTACACATTGTTTATTCAATCTTACAGTGTGAATGAATATTTAAAGCTCTCTAGCCAATTTTTTGTTGATCCAACAATTTTTTGTCTCCTCCGTCAGTATCATAGCGGATCTAGTAGTAGCACTGGATCACCTACTTTGTCGCTTCCGTCTTTACCTATGCAGCCTGATTCCACGGGCATCGCTAGAAAATCCAAAGGAAAAAATAAAGAGTCACTTTCCTCCACACAAAATCAGACAAAAATAATACCACAAAAAAGGAATATAGATTATTTGAAATCGGGAAATAATAAAGGTCATAGATCAATTTTGGCACATCCTATTCCGTTTAATAACGCTACCGACATTTTTTCAAATAATTTGCCAACAAAATCAAATTCGTTAGGCTTTGGCCACCGAGATTCAAAACCACGACTTAATTCGTCAAACAAAAGCTCTCTTTCAGATCATATAACGGAATATGGAACGAGCATAAGACCAGAGCCGTCAGCTTTGGAATTAAGATTCTGGGAAATGGCAAAAGAGTTGGATAATTCTCCTTTGGCAAGCCTAAAGTAAGCCCTAACTTAGCAAGAAATTGCTATTAATAATCATATGGAATGGAAGATTAATTGGACTTTTTTAGGGAGGAAAATAGAATTAAGGTTCCTAAGATTCGCACGGAAATGAATTATATAGCATCTAAAAGCGTAAGTTTTTTTTAATTCTTTAATTCTTTAATATCAAACTTATCAAACTTTTAATGAATTTAGTATAAAGGACTTCCCAAATCGCAAAGTGCTGTGAATAAACACGAAGTCATTCTTTCAGTTGCATTTTATAATCAGAATAAACCGGCCACTCGTATGCAAGAATTTCTTGTTTTGGGAAGTCAACCTCTGACAGCTTTGAGGGATGCTTTTTATTGCCTTCGAGATTTTTATAAAGTTACACCATGGGAGCAACCGACACAAAATGCTATAACAAACTTGACGGATAAGAAAACCTCATCCAGCTACTTTTTTGTTGAAAATGTATTTTATAATGACTTACGAGATCCAAGAGCTATTGATTATAGCAAGTATGTTTATTTACGAGATTCAACCTCGAGAGAATCTACAATTCACACTATAATTTATTAACATTTGTCAATATTTAGAAATATTATAGAATGGGTAAAGGAAAAAAATCTGTATAAACAACGCGGGCTGGGTCTCTACAGCAGTAAAAAGATGGAAGAAATGACGTTTGTTGAATTGTCAGTAAGATTGAATTATCCTTATTTATTCGTCCATCAGGGAAATTGCCAGCACGCTGTGGTATTCAGAGATTTGCGGTAATGGTTTTGATTTTAACTTAATTGCTGTTGCTAGCTTCGCGTTTTATCTGACTCGTTTATTTAATAAAACTTTGTAGCATAATGCAACCATATGATGACCAGGATTTGACAGCCTATCCAAAAGCTGTATTCCGTGGCAAAATTAACCGGCATAAATGTCGTATGTGTATGCAACGACCGACCCTGTATGTATATCGTTATTTCTTGGAGTGTTTGTAGGTTTAGATTGTTAATCGGTTTTTCAATCTCTATGCAATGCAGTCTTGTGACTATTAACGATTTTATATCGGGCGAATCTCCTGCTTATTTTTGCGATCCATGCTATTACCAGTTTCATTATAACTCTAAAAATGAATTACTTTATGACAACTTTCAGGTATTTAAACTAAATAATTGTCATTTCCGTATATTACATCATTTAACAAACATATACATACGAACAGGTGTTTCACTATGCTCACGATTGATGATGGGTAATCGCGAAAAAGAAAACCTGCTAATAGGCGCAAATAGACTTTATTTGCCTTTATAATATCATTTTCTTCTGGTGATGCTAGGTAATGCCTGTTATTTATTGTAATTTTTTGCGTTGGATTTGCTGGAATGTATTTGTTATGTAATTTTTCATCGCAATGTCGGGATACTACTTGCCTTAAAGTATTGGTGAGCTTATAAAGATGTTGATCAGAATTTTTAGATAGATTATTAACAATGTTCATAATCCATACAGTAATTTTCATTGTGTCGTGCTTGGAATTCAGAGAAAGCAGAAGATTTCTCGAGGTAGGTGTCACGGTATGTTTCAAACATTCATTAAATTTTTATAAGGGATGCATTAGTGTTTTATGTTTGCTTAGTTCTGGAGAGATCCTTGGACATGATACAAATTTGTAATCTCCCCCAAAACAGAACCATGTACTTTATGAATTAATATAATGTTGAAAAGTTTATTTCTTATTAATTAAAAAGAGTTATATTCATTGTTGTCAATTTTTATTTCGATACTTTAATGGGCTTTGTAAATGAATAATGTATACATTATTTCGAGAATAACATGAACAGTAAAAAGTATATTTGTTAGAAATCATTATAACCGGCGGTGAATTGTCTTATTTATTATTGATTATTGTATTTATTGTATAAGTTTCCTTTTAATCCTTACAATTATTAATTTTTTTTTTTTTTTTTGTTTTTCTTTTTTTGATTTTCTTTCTTTCTTTTTTTTTTATATTAGTCATGTTTTTCTTTTATATTTTTAGCACTAGTTTAAAAGTAATTTT
>CAJVPT010000499.1:0-29190 GCA_910592055.1 Acaulospora colombiana
ATGAAAGTAATTAAGCAGCAAAACTTTAATATCACTAAAAAATCATCAAGAAGAGCAAGTATTGAATTTTTTTTAACTTACCTTTTACATTTTTTTTAAAAAAAAAAAACTATTTTAATTTCCTAGATAGTTCGATTTTAATTTCTTAGATTGTTTGATTTTAATTTTCTAGATAGTTCAATTTTAATTTTCTAGATAGTTTGATTTAATAATTTATATGGACTGATATATATCTGATTTGAATTATATTGGATTTGATCTGAATCCGATTAAAATCTGATTGAATTTGATCTAAATCCAATTTGAATCTGATAATTTTGTAAATTTAAAATTTGATTCGATTTGAATCTGATCAGACTAAAAATTTTGAAATTTGATTTGATCTGATTCGTATCTGATTTACGGATCAATTGGATTTGGATCAAAATTGTGAACACTACTGACAAGTAAGAAAATATACATTGTCCAAGAAGCATATTATAAAAATAATCCAGAATATATAAAATATAAACGAGCTCTTCAACTAAAAATACTTCTCAAGAAAGTACAAACCTCATAAGAATCAAGCAAGCTATAGGCCTTTAGTATAGCTATTAAGAAACATAATATAGCATACAACCTTAATCACCAAATTGAAAACTATTGCATTCAACATAATATTTCAAATATATCATAGATACTTTTGAAAAAAGAAATAAGTGATGCAATAAAAGGTCTAAAGCTAATCTATCAAAATATAGAGATAAAACAGATAAAAGATACTATTAAAAAGGTCCTAAAACACGAAGTGATAATTTGTAAAATATTTAAAGAAAAATGGTAAACTCTTTGATAGATAGGGAGCAAATTAAAATAGTTTTGGATAGAGTTAAAGTCAAAAATGGAAAAAATAATTATATAACAATCAGAAAGAATGAAATAGAAAAAAAGATAAGAAAATATCATCAAGAAGTATTTAGAACACAAGATACTGATTTCAATGATTTAACAGAAGACTGGAAAGAAGAATACAGTTCCAGAAGCTATATTAAAGAAAAATGGTATAAGGATTTTTTAAAGCCAATTTCTCAAGAAGAACTAGATGAAATACTCTGAGTACTTCCAAATAATAAATTCCTAGGAAAATTTCAAATCAGTTACAAAATAGCAAGAAAAAAAACTCTTTTTCACTCCTAACAAAATTCATGAAGATTTCTTTTTATGGTAATAACCCAAAGCGTACAAGAAAAAATCCAACGCTCTCAAAGAGCCCTTATAATGAACATGTCCAGAAGGTCTCCCAGGATCAAAGATATAGCTGTGAACTACACCAGCGAGAGAATTATTATTGGCAGTGGTAAAATCACAAAACTGCTCTTGAAGTTCAAACTGTTAAACAAATTCAATCCACTCACCAGTATCAAGAGAAGTAAAACAGTGGCTAAGAAAGAGAAGAAAACTGAAATTATTCAAGACACATAGGACTTCACTCAAGACCAAGAAGGAAGCATGGAGCTCGAGGACGTGGAATGCAACAACACTACAAATATTGAGAAAAATATCACTGAAACCATGGACATAATAGAGGAGATAAAAATGGAATCAAGATCACTATCACCCATGATGGTAGCATCAACAACAACAACAGTAGCCAAGGAGGGGGGAGAGACCATAAAGAACTAGGAAAACATCGTCAACAATAGATAAAGCTACAAAAAGGAACAAAGGTCTAGAACTCCAGCAACAAGACAACCATACTCTCAAAGACTCAACGATATATTCTGCCTAGGTAAAATCTTCATAGATCCAGAGGAAGTACTGGGAAACTCAACACATGAAAAAATTGACTTTATCTGAAGCAAGCTGGAACATCTGGTTACCCTAAAGCATGTACCCACAGAGGAACCAACAGGCTCACAGATAATCGCAGCACTATTCGGCAATTACCATGAGGCCCTAAAGGCATGCGAGATTAAGATCACCAACAATAAAATTACTAAATTTAGATTAGCACCACAGATCAGCACACTTGAAAGTAGAACCTAATCCATCAGGCTCTGGGATATCCCCAACCATTTTACAAAAAGGGACATAGCCAGTTTATTTGAGAATAAAACAGTCATAAAATATATTTCGCTTCAACTGGCTGGCTTGGTCCAATCAGGAATTGTACAATTTACTCAGAGGCAGTGTTCAAAGAACAGGTCAGAGCATGGGCTCTCTACAAGGACAACTATTGTATAAAAGTATATTCAATGGTCAAGACTCGAATCATCAAGGAAAAAAGGAACCAATATAGCGCAACACTTGCCAACCTTCCATAAGGAACATCAGCAAAAGAGTTGAAAGGAATTATCAAACAGATGAATACACAGGCTTGCTACTTTCCCCTGAACCAATTTAAACAAAACAAATGGTTTATCATTTTGTATTTCAAAGATATACAAGACTTGGATAAGGCAAGAAAAACCATCCTGCAACTGAAAGACATAGAACTCATATGAGTTACAAGATCAACAAAACTTTGCTTTGAATGTGGGCATAGGAACATGACTTCAATGCATGCACTATAGTAAAGAAAGACCTAACACAGAAAAATAAAACTAATAGACTAGGTCAACCAAGACTTCCCCCTCCTCAAAGGCAAGGCTTCCAACCAACAAGGCAAGAGAGAAAGCCCACCAACGGTACACAACCAACACAACTCAAACATACGCCAGTGTAACAAAAGGGTCTCGTGGCCACCAGCATAGCTAGAAACACTTATAGAGACCATCAGACAGCTCCAAATGGATATGAATGCTATTAAATATCAGGTTCACATGTTGAACAAAAGAGTATTCGCACTAGAAGAAGGTCTATAGATAAAAGCAAAAAGACTAAAGATTATCAAGTCACCTACTAAACAAGAACAACAGTCATTGAGATCAAGCTTCAGAACTCTATCTCCCAAAGGAATGGACATCAGACAACATCAAAAATTGATCAATAACAGAATCAATCAAATGGAATCCACAATTGAATCCATTATAAGAGAGATGATGGATTGCTTAGACTCATCTATCGAGACCTCAGGATCAACAAAACAGATCTCCCAGTATCTCCAAAACAATTATGATTAGAGAACAGGCAGAGAGCACTGTCACTAATAGGCAAGAAAGAAAAAGGGTAATAATGATTAAAGAACAGGACAACTAAAAAATTGAAACAATTAATGTAAGAGGAATTACTACAGAGGTAGATAAGATAGCATTACTAGAATACTGTTAAGAGGAAAGAATAGGCATACTAAGAATAACAGAGACCTGGCTACCTACGAATAAAAGATGGTGAGATGAAGAGAAAAGGTATCAAATATAGTTAACGAAACCAGACCAGCAAAAACATAGAGCAGGAGTAAGCATGTTGGTGGAAAAGAAATGGGCAACACACATTTTCAATATAGAAGAATGCATTAACCAGGGCCTCTTGGTAGATATAGCCTTCAAGGGAAAAATCCAATACAGAATAATGACAGTGTATAACATGGCAAATGAATCAAAGAAGCAAGATAAAGCAAAATTATATCAATGGATCAAAGCAAAAGTTAGTGAAAAAAAAAGTAATAATATGCTTATTATAGCAATGGGTAACTTTAATAAGGTGGCAAATGAACAGTTAGACTACACAGATGGGAAAATTAGAGGAGCTAAACCAAGGCAGATTATAGATACCCTGTTAGCATATAACTTCACAGACATGTATAGACAAGTCCATCCAACCATAAAAAATTATACATACAACAGACCAAAGTTAGGATATGGAAGTAGGCTGGACTATATCTGGGTCTTCAGTCCTCTACTCCCACATATTGTAAATGTAAAACACATAGCTATAGAAACCATTATTAAAAGCGATTACAAAATAGTAATGATACAGATAAACACACTACACACGTCATGATCCAAACTAGCAAACAGAAAAAATAATTAGCAGAATAAGATAGACTTCAGCAACTCTATCTCTAAACAATGGGCCAAGTTTATACAAAAATGGAAGAGAGAGCAAGAGAAGCCTTGAGATTCAATAGACAGACAGTAGAAGAGACCTGGCAACAATTCAAAGTATCAATAATAATAGCTACAAAAAACTCCCAAAAGAAAAGGTGATGCTGGAAGAACATAGGAACCATACACAAATCAAAATATAAGAAGTTCATGGGGAAATAGATAAAAATAGATAGAATTTATAGAAATTGCCAAGCATGGCTTACAAATGTGGACACAAGGTCACAAACAACATGAATAAAACTTAAGAAAGATTTTAGCGAAATAAATATATCGATTCCCCTCTTAACAGAACCCTCCCTTTTTTGGAAAGATATAGTACACAACTGAGAGAAGCTACATGGCTGACTATTAGAAACCAAGGAGATTTGGGAAGCAGAGAACAAAATTATAAGGATCAAAATCGAATAGGCAAAAGGGAAAAAAATCAAGAAACAAACTGAACAGAGATACAAAAATCGGAGGAGCATCCAAAGAAAATGATTAACAGTATCTTGAACCAACCCACAAGATTTATCGACACTCAGATACTGATTGAGTACAAGGAAGGAAATGAAGTCAGAATCTTAACTGATCCAGAGAAGGTCAAGAGCAAGATAAAAGAACACTTTCAAGATTGGACTAGACTAAGATGCACTCTGAACATAGAAGACTTTCCACACTGGAAGCAACAATACAGGTCAAAGATGAACATTCAAGATGACTGGTTCAGTAAGACAATTCATGAGATCATGACATCAGAAATAAGGTCAGCGATCCAGAACAAGAAGAGCTCTAGTGTATCAGGCCCATCAGGGATTCCATATCTGAGACTGAAATACTTAGGGGAATATGGTATCAAACTCCTGGCAGTACTATTCAATAGAATAATGGACACAGATGAAGTTCCAGAGAACTAGAGGAAAGGAAATGTATATCCAATCCCCAAGCCCAAAGACTGGATAGGTGATATTAATAACATACGGCCCATCACCTTATTGGAAATAACAAGGAAAGTATTCATGAGCATTATAACAACAAGACTAGTGCAAATATGCACAAGATACAAAATTCTCTATGAAAACAACTAGGCAGGCCTACCAGGAGGTAGTACCCAGGAGCTGATCCATATTTTAAACAATGTAATAGAAGAGGCCAGAGAATTTAAAAAAGAGGTATGGATCTTCAGTCAAGATATTAGTAAAGCATATGACTCCATAAACAGAGATATTATGATCCAAGCTCTCAAAAGAATCAAAGTATCAGGAAAAATAGTTAAAATAATAGATAATATATTAAAGGACAGGAACAATAAGGTAATCACAGCACACGGCCTTACAAAAGACTATACCATACAGGACGGAATTGATCAGAAAGATATTATTTCTTTTCTCTTATGGAGAATCTTCTACAATCCCCTGCTGCAAGAAATCAAGGACAAACATACAGGATATAAGATAGAACAAAGATCCTCCTCGATCTCACCTCCCAATGATAGGAGAGATGATTAGCAGGAGGGTAAGGGAAGCTTGAGATCACAGCAATAGCCTACATGGATGACACCACATAGTTCGCAAGCAGCCAAGAGGATATGTAGGCGATTCTCAATAAAGCAGTAGAATTCCTTAAGATAAATGACATTGAAGTCAACAGCAAGAAATCATCACTAATATGTATGAATGTAAGCAAAGAGTCAAGAAAGAAGAGTGTGAAACTAAATGAAACATAGATCCTCCCCCTGCAGCACCATGAAGCAACAAGAATTTTGGGGTATGTATATCAGAAGATGGAAAAAAGACATGCCAAAAGAACATCATTAAAAAAAAGTAGAAACTACGATAAGAACACTAGCATGAAAGAAAATTACAGACAAACAGATGTTATATATAATTAATCATGTGCTCTTCTCAGCAATAGAATACTTGTTAAATGACCTAGTTCTATTAGAAAAAAAATGTGAAAAATAAGCAGCAAAATCAACAAAGTTTTTAAACATAAGGTTGGATTATCAGTAATAATACCTAACTGTATCATCCACGCAGATTTTGGATATAAAATATTCAAACTCTGGGATAGACAAATCCTTATACATGGAAAAAAAATATCCAATAGACTTAATAATTACAACCTTAGTAAGATCACCACACAGATCAGACTTTAGCATATTCAGAACAAGTACTAATTCAACACCTCAATCTTAATAGATAAGCTTCTCTTCTGGATCAGAAGAAGGAAAAACTTGACAAATAATATTTTAAATATGTTAAAGCTATATGGAATTCTCTTGCCCCAATGGAACATGCATGGTTTGGAAAACTAGTCAAGAAGGAAGGTATGGCAATCAAAGACATGGTTTCAGAGGAGTGGTATAACAAACATAGAAACTCACTCAAGCATAGAGGAATTCTCTTCTATAACCAGTTGCTCAATGACAGCAAAACAAGATTCCTTTTCTGGCACAAGTAAGGGTTAGACTTAGCAAATAGGGTAGAATGTCACTATGGTACAGAGACCTGAAAGAGCTAACCAAGGACAACAATTTCAAAGGTATAGATAACAATGAAGAGCCAGTAAAGAAAGATAGAAGCGAGGAAGGTAGTCAAGCACAAACAGCTTCCAATCAAATATACCAGTATTTCTACACTAGAGACAATCAACTATCAAGTGGTTGACAATCAAGAAGGATAGGAACATAATTCTAACAAGAAAGAAAAAAGTACTGGATGACAAAACAATCCTGGTTAACCACATGACTAGAAAGAAACAAACATCACCACTTTATAAATGCAAAGGCTGCCCTTTCAATATTCCAGAATACAAGAATCAGTACAAAGATCAATAGCAGTGTATCATGACCCAACTATTGGAACAATTGATCAACATAAAAGTAAAAAAAAGTACAAAGGGATGTATCTCCAAGTCACAAAAGGAGGGGACAGGATAGCCATACACCAACAGACTTCAATTCTCCCCTCAAGGCATAGAGTATGCCCTAGAGAAAATCAAAATACAAACACCAGACACTCTGCCACCCATAATATATTTAGACCTATTATCTATCACAAAAACACTTATTGGGAAAAAGCTCAGAGCACCAAAAAGAACAATCAGGAGATTACAACAGATAGCACAAGGAATAGCTCCACACAATAATCTCCAAATATACACAGATGGTTCCTATACACAACGAAATATGGACAGTAGAATGGGAATAGGATGGGTAATTCAAATAGAAGGGGTATAGAAATTACCAGGTTTTAAGCAAAAACATAGGATATACCATTCTCAACACAGGCAGAGTTGACAGCAATACTCACAGCAATTAGCACAATAAGTGTAAACAAGAGAATAAATATTCTTGCAGATAGCCAATGTACAATTAATGTGATAAAAAAGAAAGGGACAAAACAAGAAAAGAGGAATCAAGCATCAGAAACTCTGAATAGGTGTTTAGTTAATACAATACAGGAAATAATTCTATTACAAAACATTACAGTAGGATGGACCAAGATTAAGAGCCATTCTGGTAATCAAGGAAATGAGCTAGTAGAAAAACTAGCAGTGACTATAATAGTAGATAGGCCCAAAGACAAAATTAAAATCCAGGAGCTGAACACTACTAGCGCAATGACAACATTAAGATGGAACCAGTCCTTTATTGACCTTCCTTTCAAGACAGTAGGGAAAACCATCCTTAAAATCAAATAGGCCAGCAAGTGGAGAACATTAAGATGCAGCCAAAAATGGTTATCCAGACAGAAGGCCAAAGAAGTAGACTGGAACATGACCATGAAGACACTGATACTATCTAAAATAACATCACTCCAAACTGATCACAAGGACAACTGCAATAGAACCTTCAGATAGAAAACATGACTAGATGAGCACCAAACAATAGCAAACTTGAATACTCATAGACCACATCTATACAAGAGTCCAACTTGTATAGTTTGCAAAAGACAGGAAGAGAGGGACATCCACCCTTCATATGTGGATTCAACGAAACAAGACTAAAGGAAAAATACATAACATTCCTTACAAAAGAATGTGAGCATGAGCAGAAAGCAACAAATAAACAAAATAGATACAAGATAGATGGAGACGCCTCTTTAAACCATCATAATGGCCAAAACACTTAAACAGGGCATGCAAAATAGAATGGAGAGACATAATAAGAGAAACAATTATGCACCAAATGATGAAAGTGATAGTGGGAGATTCAAAAGCCACAAAAACTGCAATACATGTAGCCACAACTTACTTCTGGAAGGAGAAAAAAGAAGTGTGGAAGTTGAGATGCAAACTGATGATAGAATGGGAAAAATCTCAAGGAATCTCTAAAAAGATGAAGTGAAACAAAAACAAGAAGAACAAGAAGAAACCAGGAAGCGAAGCAAAGCAAGAGACAGAGAATGGAGCTTAGGGTTCAATCAACTGTATATAGAGCTCACTAACAGAAACATAAAAAACATCTTACAGAACGGTTTCCATTTTAACTCACTTTTTCACATAGATATCAGTGTTAATGGAGTCATGAAATGCTAATATTTACCTTCTGGGTGAACTGCAGCAAGTCGCAGGGTTCGAAAGATACTGAGTCATTAGTTTTTTCTCTATTATAATGTATTTTCTCACAATTAAATTTGTGTAAATAAGAAGGTATCCATGATTAAATAAAAACTATATGGCATGACTTTGCTAGCTGTTAAAAAAAAAAAATCAGTTACAAAATGTAAAAAAGGCTAGATTCAGAAGAAAAACTTTACCTAAAAAAGATGTGAACTGCTTTTTAAAATGAGAGGTTATACCATATGGATGGAAGCAAAATTACATTTATCTGATAGCAAAATTAAAGTCATGAGAGTATGAACTCATCAATACAAGACCAATAGTATTACTAGAAGTTATACAAAAGTGTTTCAATAAAATTCTCACAAATAGACTAGGAAATATTTGTAAGAGCAATAATATCTTGAGAAGTTCCAACTATATAGGATTATCAGGAGAAAGTATAGCAAAACCAATGCAAATTCTTAACAATATTTGTGAGGAAGTAAGAGAAAACAAAAAAAAGTTATGAATCCTTTTTCAAAATACAACAAAGACATATAACATGATAAGTTTTAATATGCTAGTCAAGACTATGAAAAGAATCTAAATTCCAGAAGATTTCATCTGGATTATAATGAGTCTATTTTACAATAGAGAATATAGGGTGATATATAAAAAAGATCTAACAGAAGCAATCATTGCAGGAGATAAAATAGATCAAGTGGAAACTATTTCACCTTTAATGTGAAGAATATTTTATGATCCTCTATTATATAAGATCCAAAAGGATAAAACAAAAGAATACAAAATATTAGTTATCTGGAATTCAAACTTGAAAGGGAAAAGTAGTAGAAAGTTAGAGTCATAGTATGCAGCAATACCTTTATAGATAATATCACATGGATAGTTTAATCAAAGGAAGATATGGAAAAAACATTATAATAAGCCAGAATATTTTATAGAGCAAACAACTCCCAGATTAATAGTAATAAATCAGTCCTAATTACTATTAACAACTCCAATTAGTATCCTAAAGAAGTTTATGCAAGAGTTAATAAAGAAGTAGTGAGAGAATTGGATAGAACCAAACAAGCGAAATTCCTGGGAATTTGAATAGGCAACCAAAAAATAGCTATTGAGCTCAAAGAATAGATGCTTAAGAAAATCAATGTGGTTATCAGGACCCTAAAGAATAAAAAGCTAACAAACAAACAAGCTTTTTATATTTTGAATAGAGTTCTAATATTAAGAATTGAATTCAGAATGCAATATAGTATACTATCTTAAAAGATGTAAAACATCTTGACAATAGTATATAGAAAATTGTTCAAAAATAAGGTCATATTATGCTGATCAATACTCAATAGTGTAATACATTATTCCAAGATTTATAGCTTAAAGAGTATTTGGATGTTACAGAAAAAAAGCCAGATAATAGGATTGTATAATAGATTAAATAATCCAGAATCAGCCAAAACCACAATAATTATTAAACTCAAGCAAGCACAAGTCAATTACTGAAAGCCTATCAACATGCTTACATGTAACTCACTAAATTATATTTCAGGAAAGAATAACTTCTCATTACAAATACTGAAGCTGATCAAGAACATAGGCATGACCTTTCATAATTGAAAATAAAATAACATTTTTTAATGGAACCAAGGAAATAGTTCAATTAAAGAATACTTACTGATTGAAAAATACAGAAAAGCAATTCCATTACTCAAAAACAATAAATTGATATATATAGATAAGCTAGTTGACTATGAAACAAAAGAAATATAAAACTGGTGAATGCTACAGCTGTTACAAAAAACAAGCAAAAGATTCATTTCAGAATAGTACCTATCTATAACTAAGATAATGCAGAAAAATATATTAAAATAGCTTTTAGAATCCTGGAAAGAAGAATAGATAAAATAGAGTCTGAAATATTCTACTCTCAATGTCAACTATGACAAATGATAAAAACTCTGGATGGTTATAACAAGCAAATTTCAATAGCATCAAATAATCTGGAGAAAACTGATTCTAGATAATACTTCAAAACAACTTAAGATAGAGTACTTTGAACATATCAACCCTATTAAAAATTGAGAATCAAAGCTAGTTCAGTGTCAAGGTTGAAAAGAAGGTACAAAGATAGAAGACTGATGTAAATAGAAACAAGTATAGAGAAAATACGTATAGTTCCCTACCTCAACACAAAAAAGTCTATCAGAAGATTCCAATCACTAGAAATTCTAAGTTCCAAAGAAGCATTAGAATGAATGATATGTAGAACAATATTTAATAATCAATTAACCACCTAGAATGAAAGAGTACTACAGGTTGAAATAAAGGATTAGAAAACAAATATTATCAAAGATCATATTGAAGAAGGTGTCTATCAATCCTATTTGATCGAAATACTCAATCACAACAAGCAAAGAAAAGGACCAATAATATTTTACTTTGATGGATCTTTTATAAATCATGGAAGTACAAACATGAGAATGGAAACAGCATGAATACAGATAGGAGAGACAGAAAGAGAAAGCAAGTTCTAAACTGGAGTAGAGGATTGGCCTTCATCCACTAGAGCAGAATTAATAGCAATAGTTAATATATTACTAGTAGCTCTAATAGATGGCAAGATTAAAATCTTTATAGATAGTCAAGTCTACATCTTAAAGTGAAAAGAAAGATTCCAAAATGACTTACAAAAGATGGTTACAAGAGCAAAACTGATTCTTGTGGGTATGTATACTAGATTTCATAAAAAAAAAAAAGCTGGATTTCAAGCTTATCAAGGTTAAGGTACACTTCAATATTCAGTATAATGAAGAAGCAGATGCTTTGACCAAAAAGCACTTTAATATTTCCAGTGTTAAAATGGAAAAAGTTGATCTTACTCAAAATCATCACAGAAATTAAATAGTAAGATATAGCACTAGACACTTCTATAAGACAAACTATCAAAAAATTGATAACAAAGTAATAACATACCAATGAATAACTCAAGATAGAACTAAAAGAAAATGAGACTAGTAAATTCAAGACCAGCACAGATACACATGGGACCTAGTATGGAAATATTTTAAGAGCAATAAGCTGTTAACACTAACAAAGCTGGTTATAAAAAGATTGAATTTCTAAAAGCAAATGAAATATATTATGTGTGGCCAGGAAGAGGAAACAATAGAATACTTGCTAGAATGTCCAACTTATAAGACTCACTGGAATGAGTATGGCAAAAAGAAATAAAAAGAGTTTTAAAAGGATTCAGAAAGCTTTTAAAAGAAAGGAAAACTAATCAGAAGAGAAAGAGTTAAACTTAATAATTGATAACAGGATAGAAATAGGAGAAATTGACAAACAGATAACTAAACTGATAGAAAGGATCTCAAAAACCAGCCAGAACATACTCAGCTTTTGTATGGAACTAATAGAGAAAAAATTAATTATCAAAATAGTAGATTTGATATGTTATAGCAAAATAATGAAAAAGAAGCTAAAAAATAGATAACAAAGATGCAAAAAAAAAGTATGTAATCATTTTCAAAATAAAATATAAAATGCAAGATGTAAAAGAGTAATTGAATAGGAACAAAAATCAGGAATCCACAAATATGTCAAGATAAAAAGAAAAAAATATATAAGGCAAGGAAATAAAGAATAAAAGTACAAGAAGTCGATCCAATAAGAAGCCAATATATGAGAAAAAGACAAGAAGTTGAAAAAAATCCTGTTAAATAATATGAAGTATAATAATAAATGGTTGGATTTTGATTTCTATCAAAGCTTAAAAAAGTAATCTGCAATAGTGATCTATGGGCAAGAATATTAGAAGTTGGAAGGATTTTCACATGAATCTTTAATGGAATGATAAATTACTTCTGAAGTTGTACTTAGAAAGGTAATATAATCAAAATGAGTAAGTTAGTTAGAGAATTAGCTTTAGTGTTTCATTTAATATATACAGCCTACAAATATTTAATAAAGCACACATAATTAACCTGACAGAGGGTAAAAAAAAAAATTATTATTATTATGTTATACTTGTGTTATATTATAATTTGTAACTATTTAATATATTAATCAATAATTGACAACTTTGTTACTTTATATTATTATTTATAGACCTATGTGTTCATAGCACAGTGGTAGTGCTCCCAGGTTATAATCACAAGGTTCAAAGTTCAATATTACATGAGGATCAAGTGAATATACTGCATCACAATGAATTCAGTACTCTATTGGGTGACAGTAAAATGTTATTGAGTATAGACCTGATTATCTTATCAATGGCTGAAATGGAAGAATCCACTGCTACACAATATCACTTGTAGTTGATCTTTACCAGATTAGGCCGGTCTACAGGTGTTGTGAGATGATCAGTATCTTACCAGTATCCTAATAAGGTGAAGGAGGATGGCCCTGATTTCACAGTCAACCAGAATGAAGACTGAATTGGCACCAGGTACTTTGATGATCTTACGGACTGCAAGAAGTTGCCACAATTCAGAAAGGTTGAAGTTCTGAAGAGAGTAAACATTATACCAGTGGAATGTTTAAAAGCATGGCCAGTTGCTACAGCTTATTATCAGGAAAACTTGATAGGAGGAGAAATCTGTGGAACTCGTCAAAGTCCCAAATCTGGAGATAGGTTAAAGCAAATGCAATGGTCTGATAACTAGATTACTCTATAAAAGTGTTCTAGGAAAAATTAAGAGAATGTTGTGTGTTTCCTTTAATGGGCTAGTTAGTATATATAGTATGTAATACATTTACCATATATAAAATTATCATATATACAACATTATTTCTAAATAAATAAAAACCATAGAAGAATGGCCCTCCTTCAAAGAAAAGGGTCAGATAATAACTGGTCAAAGAGTAAGTCATAACAAAAAACTGAAGCACTTCAAGGTTACAAACAAATCACTAGTGGAACCATGCAAAGGCTGTCATCTTACTACATATATAGATCAAAGAGGGTCCAACTGTTGCATCAAGATATTAGCAACATCCCTATTCACAGTTCCTATTATCAAAACTATCAAATCCAACCACGAAATATATGGTTCACCTAAAAACAGACTGCAAATATCTTCCCACAGTTGAAGCAAATGGTGGCAACAACCAAATACCACACTGGATACACTAATGATAACCCAAGAAACCTCAAACATAAAGCTCCTCAAACATATTATAAGAGGTCAAAAAGACTTATATAGAAGCATCATAATTATATCAAAAAAACTAGAAATGGAATAACAGATTCTAATATACATAGATAGAAGTCACAAAAGTAAGGAAGAAGATACAATGGGAATAGGAGTCTTATTTCTCCCCAACAATGGAGAACAACTGAAGCTAACTGTAATATTAAATGGTCAAGGATCAGCTTATAGATCTGAAATATTAGTAGTTATAATTGTATGCATAATACTGGAAAAAGAAAATCATTGATCATATATACCAACTTATATATGCTCATTAAAGACTACAACAAGCTAAATAATTATCAAAAAGTAACCAAAAGTTAAGAAACACGTATGTTACTCAACCTCTGGTACATAACTAACACTCTTCTACAAGATAGCACCTGGAAGAAAATATCAAAGAAAAATAACAACCCCTTCCACTAAAGGGCTGACACACTGATACACAAGGCAGCAATAGATAATAACACCAAAGACAAAAATATTGTTCTCAACATATGCCTAAAAGAAAACTATCTACAACCTTATTTCAACAACAATGTGGAAATCACCCAACCTATTTGAAGGACTATCAAGTAAATTCACTAAGCACAACTGACAATACATGAAACAATCTCAACAGAAACGCAAACTTGGATCAGCATATTCATAAGGAAATAGATCGGAAAGCCAGTCTTACTTTCAGCCATCCCACAATACTTACAGATCCACAAACAGACAGCTGGGACCACCAACGACATATCTTCTCAATTAAATTATGGAACAGAGAGTTGCCAACAATGAATAAACTGCAAAAGCACTATCCAAATATATACAAAACAGCTAAATGTCATAGCTGCACTAATGTAAAAAACAATAACCACCTATTTGTCTGTCTACAACACAGAATTAACATATATTAAGAAATCAACAGAAACATATATAAAGAACAATAATACAGGAAAAATGTGAAATTCCCTCTGATTACATGTACCATGATAGAGTTCAGCACAAAAAGATCTGAAAACTTTTGCACTCAGAGAGGCATCAGTAAAGCCCTAAACAATTTTATCAAAGAAAGCATTGGCCAGAACAAACTCATCTATACATTTTAAAGTATCACAAGCTATACAAGATTTCTAATGTTCAACATATTGTCGTGGGCTATTCCGGCAAGTCCATTGCTAATCCGTAGCACCTCGCATAACCCAGACTTCTTAAGAATACTCTCAAATGACACAAAGAAGAGAACACCTCCTATAAAGAACATTTAGAGAAGGCAGAGGCATGGGGATTGACTTGGCCAAAGGTAAGTGTCTCTTTATTGCGTTTTGTTTCTTTGATATATCACTAATTTTTATCTCTATTCTCAATAAGGGCTGTTTTTCCTAATATATTCAGCTCTGCCTTTTCAGTATACATTGGTAAGCTATTTAAACTTTTTTATCTAACAATGGCTATCTACTTTACAATCAGCTATACTAACCCTAAGCTTTGCTAAACTTTCTATACTTTTCAATTACACATAGTTCCTTTATTAGTACCTGAGCCTTATCTATAGTTTCTTACCTTGTGACACTCAATCTTTCATATCAGACTTTCGGGTTTTTGAATTCTAGACCATTACGCTAAATTGCATCACCCATATAACCCATAACAATATATATCAACAGATGTAGAAGAATGACACAATGGAAAAGAGACATGAAAATTAACAAGACCTCCATAAAAAAGAGAGAAAAGAAAAGCTTTAGAAACAATCAAAAACACATCACATTAGGTAAATCTCAACTGACCGACATGGTGAACATAATCAGTAACATATTCAAAAGCAAACATAACATTTTTCATATCTTTTGTATTAGTGCTAATGGAGCCTAGACACGTTAGTTCCCAATGGGAGCAACAAGCCATAAGGGATTCCCAGAATCAATTAGCTTTTTAATAGAGTAATGTAGAGTATACATAAAGAAAAAGAGGTAGTAAACATGTTTATTAATTCAAGTAATATGTACTGCATTAAAATTAATAAAGTAGGTCTACTTACACATATAAAAAAATTATTATTTAATAATTTCTAAATATATTAAAAAGTATTTAACCTTACAGATCAAAAACTCTTTTCTGTAGATCTAATTTTTCTAAAAAAAATTCCTTTTATAGTAATTTTTAAAAGAAAAAAAAAAGTGAATGGAAAAATGTTCTCTCAAAGAAAACTTAGTAGCAAAATGGTTCAATGGAGACCCAACTACAATGAGAACATCTTCACATGAGATAACATGAACAAGTCACGCAAAGAAACAACAATGCAAGCAGTAAAGAAAAATATTATAAACAAAGGAAAAGCCAAGAAAGCAATTGAAATAAAACCTGTAGGGAAGACTCTAGCACTCAAAACTCATCCCAGAACATGGCAATACAGACTATCATATTCAATCCATTAACAGCAAATATTTAGACCACTAACTGGAGTGAGAAAGTCGAAGAAAATATCTCAGTTACCAAAGTTCCAACAATAAACCAATCCAACAGTATCCTAACAACAACCTATACGGAGACAGCAGAAAAAGCTCTCCAAGAAACAACCAATGAGACATCAAGAGCAGAACACATAGATAACTCAGACATGGAAATGGAGATAGAAGAAGAAAACCAAGGCTCAACTTCACACTGGCAACAAGTTAATGACAAGGATAAATAGAAGTTGGACAGATGAACCATTAAATTAAGACCTATCTCTCCTTTCAACAAAACCCCCTGCTATGGTAAAGAGAGAGCCAAGATTGGCATCTCAGTTATGGACTTGCCAGGTAGAACCATTGCTCAAAAGATAACCTTCCTTATTAAGGTCCTAAACTCACCAAATGGACTGGTGACAATCTGAAGTGAAAAGAAAAAAGATGTTAAACACATCATTGACATTTTGAGTAACAAACAAGAAGTAATCAAGATTTGCAACATCCATTATCCAATACAGACAATAAACATATAGCTCTTATGGAATACACAAACCCAGTCCTAAAACAGGAAAACAGTATCAGAGTATGGGACATCCCCTTGGGCACCAAACTCATTGAAGTATAACAATCCTTTACTAAGTATAGAGCGATAAACAATATCACAATGTCAATCCAACAAATATAGTAGACAGCTATGGTCACTTATATAAACAAAGAGGATAAACATGCACTAATCGACAAATAAAGCATCCATCTCAAAGCAGACTCTGTAAGAGTCTTTGATATACAATGGAACATTAATAAGATGAAAGCACGTAATCAAACTGCAGCAAAGATCACCAATCTCTCATCCAATACCATTGCATTTGATCTAAAAAGAATCTGTGAACAAACCAAGGCCAAGACCTACTATATTCCAAGAATGATGTTATATCAAAGAAAGAGATTCATGATCATCAGCTTTATCAGTCAGAAAGAATTAAAAGCTGCCACATCTCAAGAATTTCAACTTGAAAACTTCAACTGCATCTGGCAACCAATTGAAGCCAAACTATGCACAATTTGTGATAGCCCAGATTACCTACTCAACAACTTCCCTATTAAAAAAAGAAGAATGCAATGGAGAAAATACAATAAAGAACAAGTAAACAAATTTGGCAAACTATATAACAAGTTCAGACTGGCACACATTATTTTAATCAGAAACCAAATCAGATCTTTACAGCATCATAATATCAAGTCAGGATCCTATGCAGCAGTAACCAAATCTGGATAATACCAATTAAACTAGGTGGAAGAGAACACTCCAATACAAACTAACATTATGACCTTTCTAAAAGAAATCAAACAAGAAATTGAAGAGATTAAAGAAAATATCATCAACCTGAATGAAAGAGTGTATAACCGAAAAGTTCCTGAAGACAACCTCACAGACACCATGATAATCAAGAATGAGGAAGAAGACCCTACAACCAAAACAAAATATCTTGTATACAATCAAATGAAAAGGAGCACTCTAACATCCAAGCTCAACAACAACAGATACATAAGTCCATAAGCAGGAT
This sequence comes from Acaulospora colombiana, assembly GCA_910592055.1. Classification (NCBI taxonomy): domain Eukaryota; kingdom Fungi; phylum Glomeromycota; class Glomeromycetes; order Diversisporales; family Acaulosporaceae; genus Acaulospora; species Acaulospora colombiana. The sequence continues at coordinate 17,769 of CAJVPT010000499.1, forward strand.
GGATTAAAATATATACAAGGCACTAAATACAATCTCAGAACTAATTCCTAGCGCAGCCTCCTCCCCTTCAGAAATTATCAATGAGTAATATATTAGAATCCTCTTTACCAGAAAATTCATCGTATAACAGTTATAACACATAAATAGAAAAAATACCCAGAGACACACAAATACGAACTTCTATAGATTTCACTACCCTCTTAAATAATTTTAAATTAGAAGACAACTCTAGTAATATCAACTCAACAGTATATACTGATTCAGATATTTGATATTTAATTAGGCAAATCACAATGGTCAATATCCAAGGCCTAACAAATAATTACAAAAAAGAAATCTAGTTTAACTGGTGTACCACAAAAGGCTGGGACATTATAGTAACAACTGAGACCAATGACATGCATTATCAATCAAAACATTGGAAACATTCACTCTATAATATAATTTGGTCACACAATGATGAACAGATACTTGAACAAGAACTAAACCTAATGATTAAAAAAAAATATAGCAAATCATATTTATAAATATGACACATGGAAAGGAAGTCTTATCCATGCAGACCTTGCCTTCCCAAAAAAACAAAAACTCAGAATCATAGGCATTTATTTCCATATAGACAAAAGAGATAAAGGATAGCAGGACACTCCCAACAAACTAAGCAATGGATAAGAAAGGTCCTTCAAAAAAACTGACACATCCTTATCTTAGTGGATCTTAATGGAGTTTCCAACCCAGTATGGAACAAAAGTAGCATAAAAAACAAAAAACATTAAACAAATCAACAGACCTCTAAATATAAATTCTTTTAGATTACAGTTTGAAGGACACATATAGACTATACAATTCAAGTAAAAGAGAATTTACTAGGCATCAAAAGGATAGCAGTAGTAGAATTGATCAAATTTGGATAAACATACTCCTCTCATGGCAAAGTAGGAAAGCCTATATTGGAGAAACCTTAGACCCCTGATCTTGAGTGACCACAAACCCACTATAACTGAGATAGAAATATGATAACTAAACTTTTACAATGAGGTCTCTCACCACAAGTTGAATTACAGATAAAATTGGTAGCTAGTAATAGTGAACAATAAAAAAAATTCTCCTTAGAAGTTGATAGAGTCCTCGAAAACCAAAGCACAAAGCCAAAATCAATAGAAAGACAATGGAACTGAATATGCAACTACATTCTAAAAGCAGCTAAGCTTCACATTCCAAAGAGAAAACAATGCAGGAAGAAAAGAATAATTAGTGAGGAAGATACAATCAAAGACTCCTTAATACAAATACAACTCTTCTACAAACTAAAAGCCATCCAGAAAACTAACAAACATCATTCTATCCTATCAAAACAACTTCAGGAAAAGTTCCCAGACAACTAACAGTACCTTACAAAACTAAAAACAAAACATATCAATAACTTTCTGTAACACTGCTAGAATATATACAGAAAATAATATGAGGTTACAAAGTCATTGACCAAGCAATCACTTATAGAAAACAAGCCCTAGCAATCAAATGCAGAACAATAATAAGATAAGAATACTTATCAATAAATAAAAAAGCAATTATCAATATCATTATAGAAAAATCCAGAAGAACCATTATCCTGGATAAGATTATCACAGTAGGCAAAGAAGTATCAATTATAACAAATCTAAAGGAAATCAAAAACAGGATCAGACAACATTTTCAACTGGACACTAGCCAGAAAAATCAAATCAATCTCTGACTTTTCTTACTGGGCAGCAAAATATGAACCAAAAAAGAATATCAATCCTTATTGGTACCAGTCAGTTCTAACTAAAATATCCACCAATAAAATCAAAAAAGCAATACAGGACAGAAGCTCCTGGAGAAATCAAATCCCCTATATAGCCTATAAAAAACTTGAAGCCAAAGCAATAAAAGAAATCCGTTCCCTTTTTAACAGAATTATCAGAGAAGAGGACACACCAAAAGACTGGAGCAAAGGGACCTTTTAACCAATATCCAAATCAAAGGACTGACAAAACAACCTAGATATTACAAGACTGATCACACTCCTGAACGCAATGTTATGGGTCACGTGGGTGATGCAATTTATGTATAATGGTCTAGAATCCAAAAACCTGAAAGTCTGATATGAAAGATTGAGTGTCACAAGGTAAGAAACTATAGATAAGGCTCAGATACTAATAAGGAACTATGTTTAATTGAAAAGTATAGAAAGTTTAGCAAAGCTTAGGGTTAGTATAGCCGATTATAAAATAAATAGCCATTGTTAGATAGAAAAGTATAAATAGCTTCTCAATGTTTGCCAAAAAGGCAGAGCTGAATGTGTTAGAAAAAATAGCTCTCATTGAGAATAGAAATAAGAGTTAGTGATATACCAAAGAAACAGAACGCAATAAAGAGACACTTACCTTTGGCCAAGTCAATCACCATGTCTCTGCCTTCTCTAAGTGTTCTTTATAGGAGGTGTTCTCTTCTTTGTGTCATTTGTGAGTATTCTTGAGAAGTCTGGATTATATGAGGTGCCATGGATTAGTGATAGACTCATCAGGATAGCTCACGACAGCAGGAAGGAAGATTTTATAAAAATTATCACAGACAGATTGGCACAATACATAGAAGATCACAAGATCCTCTCAGAATTAAATTGGATAGCACTTCCTAGCTGCAGCACACAAGAACCAATCCATATAATAAATAATATCATTGAACATACAAAAGACACAAACAGACAAGCTTGGATCCTCAGCCAAGACATGTCAAAGACATATGACTCAATCAATTTGGAAATGTTAACTTTAGCTCTCAAATGTATCAGGATCCCCTCTCAGATTATTAATATCCTCCTGAATATATTTAATCAAAGACAAAATATAGTAATGACATGTCATGGATTCATAGCAAAATATGATATTGAGATGGTATTGACCAAGGGGACATAATATCTCCACTCCTATGGTGCATTTTTTATGATCCACTTATAACCAAAATTGATCAAAACTTTTCAGAATATACAATTTCTACAAAGACATGCAGAAATCTTCAAGAAGAATGGTCAATAAAAAAAGTGAATATTGCAGTCAGCCTATATGATGACACTATCTGGATCACAGACAACATTAAAGGCATGAAAAAATCATCAAAAAAGCTGAGGAATTTTATAATAACAATGACATTAAAATCAACACACAAAAATCATAACTCATTATTATCAATAGAAAAGAACTTTGAGCAAGAAATAATAATCAACAATTAAACCATCTGGGGTCACCCCAAAGGAATGCCAGTCAGAATTCTAGGAGTGTGGCATGACAGTTTAGAAAAGAAAGACTATCAAAAAAACCTAATTCAGCAGAAATTCTGAAAGATCAAAGCACTCATAAAATAAAAAACCTCATAGATAAACAGATGCAATACATTATAAATCATGTTCTAATTCCTAGCACTAAATACCTATGCAATGACATGATCTTATCAAAAAATAATGCAATCTCCTCATGAGCAACATCACTTCAACCTTCAAACACAAACTAGGCTTGGTCAGAATAACTCCTAATAATATTATACAACAAATATAGTACAATATAATACACTTCTGGAACAAACAATTATTATTACACACCACGAACTGGACTAGTAGAATCAATAGAACCAAGAAGGTAGGAGCAATTGCAAGAATAAGACTTCAGACCCTGCAAAATGAATTCTGGTCAATACATCCCATCATTAACAAAATAGAAAGTCCCTTGAAAAAGCTAGGCAACAACCTCACATATAATATTATATGGCTCTTGAGAAGATATGATTTTACAGCATACTTGTCAAAAGAAATTCACAATCTGACACTATTAAAAGAAATTGACACTTCCATTGAAGATATAATGAGAAAGGCCTTTTTCACCAAACATCAGAAAAACCTAAAAAAACACAACATCCTTTTCACAGGATAACTCCTCAATACAAATAGAACTAAAATGCTAGAATGGTATCAAGTTATTTGAATCAATAAAATATTCTATTCTAGACTCAACTCCCAAATGGTTTACTACTATACAAAGCAAACTCAAAGAAACACTAAAAACTAATAACCAAGGTGACTCCAATACAACCAAAAACGTCTTCACACAAGGCATACCCACTACTACCCTTCATACAATCAGACCTCACTAAATCTACATAATAAAAAAAAGCATCCCAACCATTGATAAAAGACAACAAAAAATAGATCAAAACATTATCAAATATAAAAACTATATACAAAATCCAGAAATCTTTCCATTGGAGGCATGTGAAGGATGCACAATTAATATCTTGGAGAATCAAATAATAGAATGCAACTTGATGGCTATCAAACAATAATCCATTTCAATACCAGTCTATAAAAGCAAGTCCTTAATAAGGAAAAGCTATCACATAGAAAGAGAAACAACCTAGTGAAACAAGGTCTCTCCCAACTCTCTATCCATTACACTTTTTGAACATACACATGCCCCTTCAACTCAACAATAAGCAGATATTGAAATTTACACTCTGAAAAGCGTATATACACATACAAGCATTTGAACAAACTGCTCAAAAGCTCTTCAGAAAGCCTAGAAACACTAGCAACAATTAGAGGAAAGCTAGAAAACTATGCTATCTTTGAGATATTTACTAAGGGCCCTCTAAACAATTTCAATGGAAAATACTACATGGGTCTGGGTTGGATCATTATTACACTAGACTTGAAAGAACACACTTTTCAAGAACACGTAACCACACACTCATTATCAACCAGAGCAGAAATCACAACAATTTTCATAGCACTTAGTATTCTACCTGAATACAGTTCAGTAACCTTATACACAGACAACTAGACAGTGATTAATGGCATTCTCAAGACCCAAAGAAAGACCCAAGAAAAATTATAAAAACACAAAAAAGCTAAAACCTCCTATTTCAAATAACAGGCCTATGTAAACAGAACTAAATAAAACTATCGTTATATAAAATAAAGGGATACTTAGAAATCAAACACAATGAATAAGCAGACCAACTGGCACAAATTGACAGATGGAAAGAAATGAGACCAGATGAGAAAGTGATAGAGATTCTAAGATCACAATATGATCCCTTAGATATAGTTCCTTAATGGAACAACATTCCTACAGAAATCCCTATAAAAATGATCACAAAAAAGCTCACGCAAACAATTCACCTAGCAAAATGGAGACTTCTCAATTGAACAAGATACAACTACAATGAGAGAATGATAAAAGAAATACACTGGTAGACAACTACTACCCTATTACAACCAACTAAATAAGTAACCATCATACTGACTGGGAAGACTAAAAACTCAAAAAATTCTATATCAGTATTGGAATGATAAACAGCCAACCAAAAGCAAATTATATATTAGAATTTCTTTCCTATATAAAGACAACAAATACATCAAATGTTATGAACCTGAGACTAATATATATCTATTTATCTGCAATCAACTCAGATCCAAAATCAAAGAGTTTCTAATCAATACTGTAACTACACATGTCAAAAGCTATACAACACAAGAAAAGGTGAAGAAGTTTGAAAGCAAATTTATAAGCAAAACAAACTGGAGATATAAAGAGTACTTAATAGTAAGTATAAGAGGTGCCTTCTTTAAAGAACTAATCTTTCATATCCAAACTGTCATTCCAGACAAACTGAACACAAAGACCTGTTTCACTCAAATATGTATCAATATAATCAATTTTCTATACAAAACCTGGACAGAAAGATGTGAAACATTCCAGAAGTGGAAGGCCACTATGGACATCACAAAAAAGAAAGAGAAACAAGCAAAATACAAGTCCAAAAAGGAAGATCTGTCATTTAACTCAAGGGAAAGACATATAAAGATCAATACATCAGTCTGGTCAATAACTTCATGAACCAGTGGCTTACAATCATTATAGACAACTCTTTTATCTTTAAAATTTATTTCAGCACTAGCCTAGCCTTGGCAGATTAGCCCTCTCACTGGGATGAAAACAAGCCGTAAAATAAGTATTTCCATAAAGGGAATTCTCTATTGAGTTTTATTTGATAGAAAACAGGTAGTAAGTTCTAGGGTAATCCTCCTATGTAATTTTGCTACAAATATACAAATAAAATGTAGCTGAGCCAGTGTTTAAAAAAATTTTTAATTTTACAGATTTATTTTTTCAAAAAAAATTTCTTTTATAGTAATTTATAAAGAAAAAAAAAGTTAAATGAAGAGAAGCCTTCTCAAAAAAAACTTTGTAGCAAAATAGTTCAATAAAGACTTAACTACAATAAGAATATCCTTATAAGAAATAACATAAACAAGTTATGTAAAAAAACAATAATTCGAACAACAAAAAAAAAAAAAACACTATAAATAAAAGAAAAGTCAAAAAAAAAACAATTAAAGAAAAATTTAGTTTGAAGACTTTAACAATTAATATATGTTTCAGGATTCAATGGCATAGGTTACAATATTCAAATTCTCTATAGAAACCAACTAAACCACCAACTAGAGTGAAAAAAATTGAAAAAAACTTTATGATTGTTAAATATCAATAAAAAATCAATTTAATAACATTTTAATAATCTCAAATATGGATCAACTCTTTCCCAATCACTTGAGGTGCAGCAATCTTGGTAGCAGGGAAATGACCTCCAACACTAAAAACCCCAAGGTTTTACATCTTGAACAACAAAGAATAGAAAGGCAGCAAAGAACAGAGAGAAGGAGCAGAGAAATTGCCTCCCTTCATAACCAACCATATGCCAAGAAGCCCATCAATGCACAGAATAAGACACCAACAACTTTGGCAACGGAACTTAACCAAGACAGCAAGAAAATGGACCCTCAGGAAGACCAAACAAACACAACCGCTGGCACAACGAGCATGGACATAGAGGATGGAACCCCTCGAATAGAACGAATATGTAGCGAACAGATGGAAGAGACAGAAAATGACAGCAAAACCTCTCTAGTCGAACACAGATCCCAGACAGTAGAGGAATTAAACCAGGAACACACCCAAGAGGAAAGAGACAACTCAGCAGGAGTATGTAACTCTACAACACAGGATGCGCTGATCACTGAAATAAATGTAGAGGAGCTCTGAACACAGGTGGACTGGAAAAAAAAGTGCTTGCGCCACCAACAAGCCCAGACCGCAATCACCAGTTAACCCTGAAGTTTGATACGGAAGAGAGAGATTCAAAGTGGGAATCGATGCCAATGTCACCCCAGGTTTGAATAATGATGCAAAAATTCTCTACTTAACGAAAGCACTCAACTCCCCCCAGGACTCATCGCAATCCGCAGTGAACACAGCAAGGAAGGTACCCGAATCGTCGTGATCTTTAGTGATTAACAAGCAGCAGATGATGCAACTAGAATGGAGTTACCAAATTTAGGTGACAACAAACTCACACATATGCAGATCAACAGACAATTAATCGAAAAGAGTAAATCTATAGTAGTCTGGGACATACCCCTGAACACAAGGCTCATGGAGATCAGACAGCACTTTACCAGATTCGACAATATATCAGTGATAAGTATGAGAACACAGAATTTGTGGCAGTGTGCCACAATCACTTTCGAAGATAAGTCAGTCAAGGAGAAACTAGTCAAACAGTGTAGTATCCTCATTAAAGGGGACGCAGTTAGAATAAATGATGCTAATTGGTCCGTGGATCAGATGAGGGAATGACACAGCATAGCAGCTAAATTGGTCAACCTGTCCCCGGGCACTACAGCATGGGACTTGAAATAGGTTCTAAACGAGATGAAGGCACGACATGCTATATACCACGCACATGCTCAATAAGATATCAACCAAAGAAATTTGCAGTTGTGAGTTTTGAAACAAGAGAAGATCTCCTCAGAGCCAAGGACTTGACCTTCATTCTAGGCGAGACTATTATTTCCCTAACTCCCATTAACACACCTCTATGCTCTATCTGTGATGCAGCAACACACCTCATCAGAGACTGTCCTATCAAAGAACGGAGAAAACAATGGAGAGATTTCAACCACATCCAGACTGAAAAATACGGACAAATTTACAGCAAATTCAAACCAGCCAGAATGGGCGGTTTTAGAGCAGACCCTTTCCCAAAGAACAAGAAAAATAGCAAACCCCCATCATATGCAGTGGATGCATGAGCAACCGGCAAACAACAGGATAGGGCAAACCAGGAACAGACTCAGCACAGGCAGCAGAAACAGCCTCTCCACGATCAAGGTACACATAGCAACTCCCAGACACCCACGAAATCATGACGATGCTCAAGTCAATACAAAAAGAGGTTGCAAGCCTCAAGGAGATGGTAATAGATCTGGACGAAAGGGTCACCAACATAGAAGTATACAATCAGGAATAACACGATGAGATGGAACAAGATTTTGAAAATAACGGAGAAGAGCTGGATGTACCACGAAGGAACAGCACCAACAACTCAGAGGTTCACTCCCAAACCCAGGAAACAGCAGACATCCGTACAAGACAACAGCAAATCAACAAAATGAAGGAGGACATACAAGCAAACATGCAGAGGGCACTTGAGGCCATAGGCTCCCTGACAGATAACCAACAACAAGATCAATAACAAATATATGTCTGACAAACTTAAAGATCAAGAAACTTTTACGGACAATACTCAGAACTACGGAACAAACAATATACGAACATCGAACCTAGTAGATATGGGTTTCATAGTATAGATTGCAACCTCGAATACAAGAGGCCTTAACAAAGAAACAAACAGAAATTCTTGGACAGATTTATGGCAGGAAATGAATTGGGACATCATCATTAGCACTGAAACAAATGGAAAAGACCGCACATTAAAATTTTGGAGAATGAAAGAATACGAGTATCACTGGACCAATTCAGATCAAAAGCAAGGTGCGGGTGTGGGGTGGCTCTCAGATCTAAACTGGCAAAAAGGATAGTGAACAAGGAATCCATAGAAGGAAGGGCGATCATGCTGGACCTGGCATTCCCACAAAAGAAATACTTAAGAATCATAGGTTTGTACTCACCAGCAAAGCATTCAGACCGACCGCACTTCCAAAAAGAAGATAACAAGGTGGCTTAATTCAAGCTACAAAACAAACTGGGAGACTATAGTGGCAGGTGATTTTAATGATACGAGCATGCCCTGCATGGACAGATTCTCAAGCAAGCACCACTGTTTTGAGAACAAGTTGTCGACAAACAGCATATTAATCAACGATCTCAAGAATCGAGATATGCTAGACACATTCCGATTGGCAAACCCTCAAAAAAGAGAATACACATGGGAAGTCGGAGCGGGTACGGCAAGCAGAATTGACCAGGTATGGATCACACAAAATGGATATGCAGAACTCCTTTCCACAGAAATTAAGAACAAGTATAAACAGATGTACGAGAGTGACCACGGAATCGCGATCACCAAAGTATAGCTTTTTCTTCCTCTTTTTAGAAAGAAGAGAAACATTCTAAAAACACCCAATGCCCGATACAACTGGTCAGGCACAAGTCCGGCACAATAGAAGAGGTGAACAAGGCACATAAAAAAGGAGATGGAGGCCTGTAAAAGACCACCTGAGCCCAGAACAGTTATTGATAAGCTATGAGGTAGCCTAAAAGAAACTATCCTCAAGGCAACAAGCCTACATATACCAAAGTTCAAGCAGAAACAAGTCAAGACATGGAATAGACAAGAAACTCATATGAGGGTCATATATGTCAAGTTAATTGGATTATGTCATCTCAAAAAACTCTTGGCGAAAGCAGTGAACAAAAAGCCTGGCACCGAAACAAGAAAAAGAATCTCGCAACTCGCACGAAAAAATGGACTAGAGATACCGGATGAGCTAGAGAGCCCAGGGGACTTTGAGATAGCCAGAATCAGGGTAATTGAGGAAATTAAAGATATCAAGCTCAGATCACATAGACAACAATGTAAAAAAAATGGTGTAAGAATTAAAAAGGCCATCATCAACCGGTTAAACTGGTTTGCCACAGACAAGAAGAGAATGATAGACAGTTTCCTCGAAAGGGAAAGATGGAAGATCAAGTTAGACAAGTTGATAGTAAAGGCCGACGAACCAAACATCATCCTAAACGAGGAAGAAATCAAGGCATGTGTATGGCGTCATTTCGAAGAATGGATCAAGAGATCCCCCCAGATTGATCCCCCATAAGAATGGCAAGAGGAATACACACCCTTACAATGAATTGATCCAGGCTGGTATGAAGGAGTCACCCAAGACTTCTCGATGCTAGAAATAACTAATATCATATCGAAGGTAAGCAAAACATCAGCACCCGGTTCCTCACAGATTCCATATATAGCACTGCATCACCTTGGCCCAAAGGTGATCAAAAGCCTAAAAATGATCTTCAACACAGTCCTCCAAAAAGGAAACATGCCCTTGAGTGGAAAAGAGGAACCATATACCCAATTCCGAAGACATATTATTGGGGCAATGATCTTATCAAAGTTAGGCCTATTACACTGCTGGAATCAATCAAGAAAATCTTCATTAAAGGACTGGTCAACAGGTTGTCCAACATACTAACAAGACATGAAATATTGTCAGAACAAAACTGGGCAGCATTGCAAGGGACTAGCACTTTGGAACCCATCTTCGTGATCAACTCAATTATTGAAAATACAAGAAAGAACAGTAAAGAACTATGGATCCTCTTACAAGACATAAGTAAAGCATATGACAATGTGGATCTGCACATCTTGGTGAAAGCCATGTGAAGGATCAAGTTCCTGGAGTCCCTTATCTACATCATTACAGAGGGCTTCAACAACCGGAGAAACACAGTGATTACAGGGGTGGGAATCACCGACCCATACATAGTCAGGAATGGAATTGATCAAGGGGATGCCATATCACCGCTCCTCTGGTGAATATACTATGACCCATTAATTAGTAGTATTAGTAGAATGAGTGGATACAGAAGCGTGAATAGAAAGTATAAAAAGACACAACTCGCTACCACCCAAAGCACCACCAACACATCAGTCATGACATACATGGATGATACAGCATGGATCGCTGGAAACTATAAACAATTGGAAGCCATCACCCGCACAGCTAGCTCTTTCTACAACTTTGCTCAAGTTAAAGTCAACCCGAGCAAATCAGAGCTCATTGTACTCAACAATAAACGAGAGGCCGAAATGACCTTTGAACAAGACACAATTAAAGCATCCACCAGTGCAGTCCAGTACCTGGGAGTTTGGTTTGATCGGGATGACAGAAAGAAACATTAAGTAAGCTTGCTTCACCAGACTACCTCGAATCTCACAAATCGGTTGCTCTGGAAGAAAGTATTGGACAAACAAATCCAGTACTTAGTCAACCATGTAATCCTACCCAAGTTGGAATATTTGGTACAAGACCTTTGCCTAA